>BQNB010010836.1:25867-82935 GCA_026074375.1 Tanacetum coccineum | reverse complement strand
TGTGGTACTAATTTAAAGCTATGACTACAAAGATCAAAAGCAACAATCGATACTTCTTATTTGAACCAGTAATTTCCGTGCCAACCCAATGAATCAAACCACTAACACACACATCATGAGCCTGCATTAGGATAATATTACAAGGAAACTCCTGCTCAAATTGCCACGCATCTAGTTTAAGACTGTAAACATTTACTTTACAACAAATCAAATCTGAGCCGGATCTGCTATAATGTGAAAACCTAACCACCTTACAGAACATGGTCATATCCTGCTCTGACAATGGTAAATCTAATTTAAAGTTAGTACCGTTTATTACTTTCTCTCAAAGAGTTGAGAGCAGCTTGTTATATGCACATTTGGATGTCTATAACGCCATTATAACCGCACCGTATGGTGTGTTATAGGCGACACCATTGCGGTGTTTCTGTTTTTTCTTTTTCTTTTTTTTTGTAAAATGTGGTTTTTAGTGTGGTGTTATTGAAGGTTTCTGGTAGGTGTTTTTAAGAATAAAAGTTGATGTCGTATAACTTGGTTGATAACAGCACTTGCAACATATAGTAAAGTCGTGTCTACAAAATCAGTCATTTAATTCCTCGAGGCATGTCCCAAAACTTTAATTGTACACAATAAGCTTTGTTTTTTTTGGGTTAATCATGGTTTCTCACATTTTTGGCCGACTAATTCATGGGGTTTGAACCCACCGTCACACAGACTCAAACCACGTAAAGCCCTCCTTTTTCAAGAGGTTGGCGTGGTCACTTCAAAGTTGTTTGCACCTAGTAGGAATTGATAATTGCAAGTCCTTTTGCCACTAGGCCACCCTTGAGTGGTTCAATAAGCTTTGTTGTTTCATATTAGAGATAGAGGTTTTGATCGCCATCAAACCCGATCCTGTTGGAAAAATAGTATATGTTATATATATTTATGTCTAAAATGGAGATAATATAAATGAGATATCGTGTCTCAAAGTGAGACACGTGAAACACAAAATCTGGAAATCTATATTAGCATAGCTATAAACTTCTCAATAAGGTCTTACATAATATTTTTAGTGTCATTAAAGATATCAAAAAAATTTGTTAATAAAAAGATATTGCTTACGTTGGGCAGTTATTTATCTATGAAAAACACGACAATGTTTACACTATAAAATAGAAGCCTAGTCTCATTCATTTTAGACACAACTAAATATGCAGCTCCTAGAATCCAAGTTCTAGCAATCCTTTCGATCAAAAATGTACGAATACTTCCGTGTTTTTTTAGGAAAGTTTGTCAGGTCCGGCTGTATAACAACTTTGGACGTGACCGTCAAAATACAGATGCGAACAGTTTAAGGGAACGTAGTTTAAGCACTAGCCTCGTCCACCACCTATTACTGTCTTTATTACTATCGTTCTCTAGTGTTTGTCATCTGCTTCTACCCAATTCAGTCTTTACATTTAATTTTCTGTTATTTATTTTCTGTTAATTTAATTTATTGTATTATAATTCGATTTTATTAATAAAAGTGTGACAATTTCCCAACAGTCTTAAAACAGATTCTGTGTAACATAATTAAAATTACTTTTGTTAAATCGGATTAATTATTATTAACAGATTTTATAATTATAAACTATTTTTTGTCGAAACCAAGTTGAGTTTCTTTGGAAATCAGTTTTAATAAACATATTTTTAATGTACAAATTTGGAATTACAGATCTATAACGATTTTTAAAAAAAGCAGTTTTCAGATATCATTTATTGAAACTCAAGAATGAGTTTAATGTTAAATAGATTCTAGTTGATTCACTGAAACCACGATGAGTTTCTTGAAGCAGATCCGTACACAGGTTATCGAAATCAGGATTGAATTTCTGTGGATACCTGTTTTTATAATAGTTTGTATTTAATAGGTATTTTTGTTGTTGATCTTACAGGTTGATCGGAAATCAGTTTATTTGAAACCAAGATTGAGTTTCAATAAACTGATCTATTTGATTCATAGAAACCAAATTGAGTTTCTTTGAATCGATTTTGGTACACAGGTTAAAATAAACAAGTCGAGTTTATGAGATACCAAATTAGTATTAACAATTCTTAACTGTTTTGATAGACAATTTACTAAATGGTAAACACGAGTGTAACCATAGTGAATCTTGTAAATGTAATTGGTGCACCAGTTACTGACATGGTTGCAAATCATGAAGAATTTACATTCATTAAAACCAAGTAGATTTTCTTTGAAACAAATCTCTTAAAACATACGTTGTTATTTTATTAGATAACTTTAACATGTTCAATGAAATCAAGAAGAGTTTATTTGAAACAAGATATTAATAATTATACAAGTTATTATTAAATATCAGATTATATACATCATTTTTACTGAATTAGTGAAAGTATTTGTTTGACTTGTTTAGTTATTAAACCGGGTCGAAGTTAAATTATAACTAGATATAATTCTTAAAATTTTGAAATTTAAAAGTATACTTCTGTAGAAATGCCTTGTTGATTTCTTTAAGAATGGATCTATTGAAACCTTGTTGAGTTTCTTTAGATGAGTGGATCTACTAAAACCTTGTTGAGTTTCAGTATAGAAATAGATCATGTAAAATAGATCTATTAAGATCTTTTAATGGAAATTGACAACATCATTTTAAAGATTTTACAATTTACACCTAAACTATAGTAGAATAACTTTTTAATACATGTGTATTTTGTATCTTTTGAATAATAACAAATAAAAAACAAAAATTTAAGAAAATAGTGACAAATTAAGAAATTTTAGATAATATTTTTAAATAAAAATTAGAATTAAAAAGAAAAAGTAAGAGAATGTTTCTTATTAAAGAAAGAATCTTTTTTTTTGAAATACGAAAATTCTCATTTTGCGTTTTCCTTTACCTGATAAAAGATAACAAAAGACAATATTACTAACTATATATTAATGGTTATCAGATTTATATAAAATCTTGCATATCTGGTTCTTTTAACAATATAATTACGATTTTTTAGGATTTTTTTTTCTTTTTTGGGATTTGCGAAATTGTGGTTGCTTTGATTATATTAAGACCGTTTATGTTGATTTATAATTAATTATTTGCACATTATTTTCGGAATTTTGGTATGCAAGGGTCGAGATGGAGATACTTTGAGGGATGGGAGTTTAAGAGAGAGAGTACTAACACCGGTTGTTTCTTAGAAAATGGTGTCTATAAAATAAATACATAGAGACATGTTGTTGCATACACACCAGTGTCTTTAATTGTGTAAAAAGACCAGTTTTCACTCGCAAAACCAGTTTTAATGCGTTTTGTAGTATGAAAATTGGGTTTTTCAAGAAAACCAGTCTTAATTCATTCCATTCCCACTAGTTTTTAATCATAGGAATAGGGTTTTATATAACCGGTCTCTATTTGGGGGATGTTTATAGCCGTTTGTGTAGTAGTGAAAATTGAAAGTTGTGTTGAAGCCAAATTGACAAGATTGTCTTTTCTTTCGGTTGAATGGAAATAACCGAACCTCTTGATATGATTCACATGGTTTTATGTGATTTGGAATTGATACCTACTAAGGTAGCGAATAACGATTACTTCATCATATTTGTTGATGGTGGTACAAAATATTGCTATTTACACTTACTTGAGAGTAAGGATATAGACAAGATTGTTCTATATAAATAAGTTAGGAATTAACTTATTATCGAAAACAAGGTGGTTCGAAGTCATATCGAAGGTGAATATGTATTTCCATTTCTAAATTTATGTGTTAAACTTAGAATAAGACACAAATTTATTACTCTTGATACTCCAACAAGAGAATTGTTGAAAGAAAAGAACTGTGCCTTAGAAGATATGGTTAATGCCATGTTCTTAAGTCCTGGTTTAAGCCATGACATGTGGGGGAAAGCCATTATATCGGCTACTTATCTTTTAGATAAGATCCATTATAAAGAAAATAAGATAGTTCTTATGAACTATGGATGAGAAGAAGACCATCTTATAAGTATTTATTAATGTGGGGGGATATCTAGCTAAGATATTCGTATTGAACCCCAAGGTTCAAAAGATTTGAACTGAAACTGTGAATTGCATATTCTTAGTATATGCTCATAACAGTAGTGCTTGTGGTTTCTTTGTGTATGTTGATCTACACAAGGATACGATAATGGAATAAAGAAGTGCTTCCTTCTTTGAAAGTATATTTTCATGTTAACGAAGGAAATTAGAAGATCATCTAGAATTGATGACGAAGTTGTCTAAGATAAGAGATAAGATCAACCCAAAGAAGAAGAGGTTGAACCTAGAAGAAGCAAAAGGGTAAGAATCAAGAAATCGGTTGGACTCGATTTTGTTTCTTTTATGGTAGAAAACAAACCTACTTCTTATCGAGAAGCAGAAACTTTCTCGGAATGGCTCAATGGAAAGAAGCCATTTAAAGTGAAATAGATTCTATTTTACAAAATCATACTTGGGAGCTCGTAGATTTACTTTCGGGTTGTAAACAACTAGGCTATAAATGGATCTTCAAGAAGAAGATGAAAGTCGATGGCACCATTGACAAGTACAAAGCAAGATTGGTAATCAAAAGATTTAGACAACGCGAAGGTCTAGGTTACTTTGATACTTATTGGCCTGTTACACGAATAACCTCGATTAGGATAGTACTTGCTGTTACCGCATTAAGAAAATTGGAAGTTTATTAAATTGATGTGAAAATGACATTTCTAAACAGAGATTTAGAAAAAAGTACTATACATGAACCAACCTGAGGGTTTCATGGCTCCTGGATTAGAGAGCAAAGTTCGTAGGCTTATTAAGTCATTATATGACTTAAGGAAAGCTCCCAAACAAGGACATTAATTTTCACCATATCATGCAAGAATGTGGATTCAAAATTAATGGATGCATGTGTGTACTCCTGTGTTTATACATAGATGGTATAATTATCACTAGAAGTGATAAGAATATAAACAAATCCACTAATGATATGTTGAAGTCAAGACTGACATGAACTTCATTAGTTGTTGAATTTGGTTCTTGGAACTAAGGTTATGTGAACCAATATGGATTTGTTTTAAAGTCAAAGACATTATAAGGACAATATTCTTGAGAGGTTCAATATGGGGGATTCCGGCCTAGCTAGAATTCAATGACATCTTTTAATCTAAAGGTGTTGCCCATTTTGAATACTCAAAGAATATTGGGCATCTTATGTGTGTAATGACGTGTGTAACTTGAATTTATAACCAGGTCAAGTATACCAGTAATTCAAGTGATGATCATTTGAATAGTATTACACAAGTACGATGATACTTATGAAATTGCATTATGGAAGATATCCGAGTGCTATCAAATGACAGAGTAATGCAAATTTAGATTCTTACTTAAAAGAATCTAGATCCACTAGAGCCGATGTACTTACGCTAAGTGGAAAGCTATGTCTTAGAAATCTTAAAAGTATTTCAAACAAACGCTTATAGCTAAATCTATGATGAAATCTGAATTTATTATTTAAGATAAATTTATAGAATATGCGAGATATTTACGTTAATTCGTAAAGGACATATTAAGATGGCGTAAACCGGTAACGACCATGTTTATAACGTGTGATAGTCAATTGAATTTTGACAGAGCTTATATCATAATGTAAAACGGTAAGTCGAGACATATTCATCATAGACGGTGATTGGTGCGACAACTACTCTCAAATAGAGTTATCATGATTGACTACGTAAAGTCAATGGATAACATTGCGGATCCGCTTACGAAAGGCTTAAGCAGAGAGTTAGTTAGAGAGTTATCTAAAGGAATGTGACTAAAGCCCTTAAAGGAATGATTTTCTATGAAGAAAAACCAAACACAGTTGACTGAAGATCCCAAGATCTGGGTTCAATAGGACAACCTAATCATAAAAATATAGGGGAAGTCACGTCAATATGGGGTGTTACTTAAAATTGTAACATCCTAGTCCATTCCTATAACAAATGTGACTTTTTGAGAGGTTAAACATATGGCTTTAATGATTCAGGATGAAATCACAAAGCATAGTGATTCAAGATAAAATCACAAAACATTTATTTTTAATAATTCATGATGAAATCACCTATGTGAGAGAGAAGTGGGGTCGCTTCAAAGGGAATTGTGGGGGCGCAATTCCTAAGAGCTCTTGCAGAACCAGGATAGTGCTCATGACCATAACAGGCACGACTATAAGGACTTGACAAGTCAGGGAGAGTCGTGTGTGAGTGTGTATTGTCGTCTACGTAAATAGAGGCTGAGTTCAAGGACATCACGTCTATTCAGATCTAGGAGGCTAAGTGCATCTTATAAGGGAAGGTTCAAAGGGTCACACCTACCTATCTTATGCAGGACTCAACCGCAGAAATTTCGCTGAAACTTTCATGTGTTTTTGACCGATTTCCATTCATGTGGGGGATTGTTGGAAAAATAGTATTGCAAAATGAATTTTTGCAAAGTTTGGACATTATTTAATATATGTTATATATATTTATATTAGCTTGTAGTTTTGCGTTCTCCTTGAAGAGAGCTTCGCAACGAGCTAAAGTATGTCCAAAATGAAGGTAATATGAATGAGATATCGTGTCTCAAAGTGTGACACTTAAAACACAAAATCTGGAAATTTTATCCTCCTACATCGCCCAAGATGGAAAGTGAGGATGAGTTTCTTTTTTCAGAATTTTTTGTAAATCTATTTTAAGAATAGATATAGACTTATTCAAAAAGTCTTACAGAATATTTTGTAAATCTTTTTTAAGAATAAATATAGACTTATTAAACAAGTCTTACAAAATATTTACAGAATAATTTTGTGTTATAAAAGATATGGAAAATTTGTATTAGTTTTAACAGATTTGTCTAATATTGTAGAATTTAATCTTTGTGAAAACAAGACAAGTTTTTCAGTATAAATATAACCATAATTCTCATTCATTTACTACAACCGAAAAACACAGCTCCATAGCAACCAAGTTCCAGCAATCCTTTCGATCAGAAACGTACGACTGCTTATGTGATTTTTCAGGCAAGTTTGTCAGGTCTGGCTGTACAACAACTTTGGACGTTGTACCCTGGGAAACAGACGACGAATCTGTTTTAAAGAAATCATGGTAAACACGAGCCCCGTTCCACAACCTTTTACTGCTTTTATTTACTTATCGTTATATAGTGTATGTCTTCTGCTTCTACCCTTTTCTATATGTTATTTAATTTTATGTCATTTATTTTCTGTTAATTTATTTATTGAATTATAATTCGATTTATATTAATAAAGTGTACATGTTTCCCTACATATTTTAGTGGTAAAATTAGTTTTCTTATTGCGCTAAGTTGTGATGAAGTTGATTATAGAGAGAGAAAGTTGAATTGACTTTGAGATGACGGTGATGAATGTGATCTTTAGAGGGTGTTTGGTATAAGGGTATGGGTAAGGAATGACTTCATTCTTATTCTATGTGTTTAGTTGGTGGGTTTGGTATTCGAATGTGGCTATCAAACCCTAAAATTCCAATTCCCATTTCGATAGTGATTCCATTGTTTAACCAAATGCTCTCTAAGGCTTTCTTATTACACTTAGGGCATGTTTGTTTAGTTCTTCTATTAAGTTTCATAAAATTAAAGTGACAATCTAAATATATGTTGTTTGTTATAGATGAATAAATGGTTGTTTATTTTGTGTGCTGAATAAAGTGTCTGAATTAGAGGAAATTATTGTTAACACTTTTATATAAAATAAGTGTTGAATTAAAAATTAATTGAATAAAAGTGATGGGAGGGTAAATCTGTAAAAGTTTAATAAAAGTGATGACTTAATTGAAAGACTCTCACTCCAATGGCTTTTCCTGAAAAGTCATCTATTTAGTTTAAGTACCATACAAATACTTATGTAATGATTTAATAAACTTCTCTATTTATGAATTAAGTTCCTTTAAGTCATTATAAAAAAACCTTTGTCCTTAGCATAAAGAATACACCTAAAACACCGAGAGTATTGATCTAAGATATCATAAGGGCATTAGATCCAATTAGCCCAAGAGAAACGGTTTTTTAATCCCTATTAGAAGTCCACAATAACACCATGTTGAGCACTTAGAAATACATCTTCGTTCAAATTAGAAGCAGCCTCTTCGGGTGATAACGCATGATAGACACGGTTTCTCTAAATTCAAATACTCTAAATAAGACTCAAACAAACAACACTTAATAACTTATCTTTCCATTTGATAGGAAAAAAGCCAAAAGAACCCTCGAAGATTAAAACGCCCACACTATTATTTTATTTTATTTTTTTACTACTGCTACAGTATTGCAGAAAAACCTGCAGAAATTATGCAAAAAATAAACCGTAGAAAACTTCCCATTTTGACCCGTTCATAACCAAAAAAATTTTTTAACCCAAAACATAGCATACATTAACATCTAAGAGTTATACATTATACATACTATCCGTTTAGACCCGCACATGAGCAAAATGGGTCATAGTGGGTAAGAATGGCACTATGCAAAACACCCCTTCAACCTATAAACATATCATGTACTAGTTTCTAAGTAGCTAAAATATGTATTTATACAAACCATAATGCAAAAGCATTTTGCTAGAGCGTTTCATGGTATTAGAGAGGGTTCAGGATAAGCTCGATTACCCATGAGCTCAACAAAGGCTAACTCGCGACTCTTTTGTCCTTAAGCTTCGTATCACTAGTCTCACCTATAAGAAAAACATAAATGAAGCAACGTAAGCAAATGCTTAGTAAGATAACATATATAACATTTTAATTAAAAACATTCTACTAAAACCACTTGGGTCATTACGGACTGATTTTGACCAACATGGTCAACATGCCTGTTTTGACCACACGGGTCAACATAAGCTTTTTTGACCACATTGGTCAACATGGTTTGTTTTAACCATATGGTCAACATAGGGCTATTTTGACCACACGGTCAACATGGAGTTGTTTTGACCACACGGGTCAAATGAGGCTGTGTTGACCACACGGGTTAACGGGGCTGATTTGACCACATGGGTCAACGAGGTTGTGGTGACCACACGGATCAACATGGGTTGATTTGATCGTTCCTAACATTTGATAAGTAAGCTTACAACAAATGAGTTATTACTACTCATAACATATAATATAGTTAGCAATGAAACTATAATATAGATATAACATTCTACATAATACAAAACATAAACATGACCACGAAGTAAGTGGTATCTTTAGAGGGCCCCTAAAGTCCCATTTTTATTCTTATATACGCTACTCACCTTGAAAATGATTGACTACTACCACGATCTCGCGTAAACTTCCTCGGCTAACCCTTATAACCTAAGAACATATAATTTACATGGAGCTTATTAGGAACATGATTTAGCTTGTCATAAACAAGCTTAAAAAGAACTTAATCCATGAGGGGGTGTTTGGTTCGTGGCTTATACAATTACACAAACATATTTTCTAAAAATTAACACCATTAATTGATGTTATGGTACTCTAACAAGGTACCCATCATAACTCTTAACAATTACATAAGTTCTTGGTGATTATCACAACTTAACCTAAGTTCATGAAATTCTATAAAAAAACCCTAAATGACATAAAGACATGATCTTTAAGCTTTACCCACTAATGGGTAATCATAATACACAAAACTAAGAACAAGAATAGGAATTATACCTCGAATTAGATGATAAAAACACTAGCTTTAGTATTTCTAAGCTTATATAAGATGATTTCTTGCTTATATCTTGCTCAAAATCAAACCCTAGAATTTGTTCATGATGTGTGTGTCGTGAGGGATGAGAAGGAGGAGGATAAGAACAAATGAGTTTCCTGAGAGTTCTACTGAATCATATATGTGTTATAATTTAAGTTTCACAATTTGGCAAGGTTAGTCCCTGTTAGTGAAACTTTTATGTGGAGAGTCCTTATTTCTTTATAACTAATTTCGTAAAAGGTCCTTTCGACTAGGAAGAATTTATATGGATAATGACAGTTAACTAGGAAGCTTTTAAAATAACAATAAACCATTATCGTGAAAATTAGGGTGTTACAACTCTCTCCCGCTTATTCGGTTTGTGTCCTCACAAACCATTCCTGGTGAAAAGCTGGTTAATACTTAATAAGTTCTTCTTCAGGCTCCCATGTATAATCTAACTCTTTTCTATGCTTCCATCTGACCTTAAAAATGAGAATCTTTTTCTTTCTAAGTTTCTTGACCATGGTGTCAAGAATCTCAACTGGCTCTTCTACATAGCCGAGCTTTTCATCAACCATGATATCCGCTAGAGGGATATACTCTGCTTCATCAACCAAACATTTATGTAGTTGTGACACGTGGAAAGTATTATGAATATTGTTTAGCTATTCTGGTAGCTCAAGTCTGTATGCTACCTTTCCGACTCTGTCAGCTATTCTGAACGGACCAATATACCGTGGTCCTAGCTTTCCATGCTTTATGAAACGAATAGTGCCTTTCCAAGGAGAAACTTTAAGCATGACACGATCCCCAACCTGAAATTCTATAGGTCGTCTTCTCTTGTTTGTATAGGACTTTTGTCGATCCTGTGCCATTTTAGGTCTCTCTTTAATCTGATCGATCTTTTCATTGGTTTGTTGCACAACATCATAACTAGTTATCTCTCTATGTCCGATCTTACCCTGGTATATTGGGGTTCAACACTTTCTCCCGTACAACATTTCGTACAGTGGCATCTTAATCTTAGAGTGATAACTGTTATTATAAGGGAATTCTGCTAACGGCAAGTATTTGTCCTAACTGTCGCCGAAGTTTATAGCACAAGCCCGGAGCATGTCCTTCAATGTCTGAATGGTCCTTTCACTCTGACCATCTGTTTGTGGGTGATAGGCTGTGCTAAAATGGACACGAGTACCTAAGTCCTCTTGAAATCTCTGCCAGAATCTATTTTTCATCCTATCCCCCCCCCCCCCCCCCCCCATCCACCACTCCAGCCCACTCCTCTCCCCCCACCCCTCCCCCCTCCCCCCGTCCCCGATCGCTAAAAAAAGGCTGTAAAATGGCCACCTATTATATAAAATAGAATGAAAGTCTACTCTGTTTTACTCTCCGAATACTCGCTGAATGATATAATCAATTCTCCCATTTACAACCCATAACCCCTTCACCACACCTATATACTCTCACCCCGCCCAATCCTCTTGATGTATGTGTGTTATGATGTTTGATGTTGTGTCCCCCCCACCCCCCCCCCCCAAATCCCGCCGCCCTCCTGTGTGGGTGGTCACTCCCCGCCCCCCCGTAGCGCTTTACATGGTCGCCTGATAAATAACCGTGTGTTTTGTTGTTTCTGATCGGCTAGGCTTTGTTTTGCTCCACGTGGATATGACTGAACGTGCGGATCTGAAAGGCACAGTGAGAGCATGCAGGTGTTCTCTTTATGTAAACTTACAATGGTCTGTATGTGTATTGCTCGTTGATACTCGGGGGAGACCTCATTTGCTGCACCATTTTGTGTGTGTGTGTGTAAATGATTTTGTCATAAAAAAGACCGCCGGAACGAAGACGATATTAATTCCACACGCGCTTCCGCAGCGAGCGGGCGATTGCACCTCTCCCCCCAGAATCTAAGCGCTGTTTATTCAATAGGTGGCAGCATGGTTGGCCTTTATTGCTCCATAATTGTTCCATTGCACAATCGGGTCGACGAGCCGGCTCCTCTCCTGCTCCCCCCATGCGCGTAAGGGTCAAGCTGGTGATAGGTGAGTTATATTGCGGTCATTTGCCAAGTCTCTACGTATTCACTTTGCACGTTGAGGTTGTTGCAGAGGCTAAGAATAGATAGAGGGGAACTCAGAACCATGGACATGTCGTTCACAGCTTCAATACCATATTCAGTCAAAAGATAAAAATTCATTTGGAAGTGAATCCGCTGATGTGACCGAATGAGTTTGAGATAAAAGTTCGAGAATTTATCAAGCTTCTTAAAGAGAAATTGTCGTTTGAAGGTGTAACAGCAGGTAACGTATTATTTCATAGTTGATAAAATATATGAATAGGTGCCATTTTCACGCCTTTTTTTACGATCACTGTGAGGTCTCGACTCTAGGAAGACGTAGGAGAACATAACAAATACTTAAGCTTTTATGTTTTTCAATTTAATATAGCATCATAAAGAGCGATGTGTATCATCCCTTAGTATATTACAGACCTGATCATTTGTAACATATAAGAAAGAGCCTAAGCAAACATGTTCAATTGCCTAAAATGACATTTAATGGCTAAGCAATAATCTGTCCGTACCAAAACAAACGTAAAACTTATCTTTGTATTATTATCTCTCCCTGTTACATGTGTACATAATTAAAAAACACTGCACATACCTGGAACATAGATCCGAGAATGATTCTTATTCTCACCCTTCTCGGCCAATCCAATTACTTCCGCCAAAGCTGTAGTTGGGTTTGTTGTACTCTACCCTCCGTCATAGCTGAGATAGCATGTCAACAAAAACCCATCTCAGAATCTCGTAAAAAACATAAATTGACAAAGGAAACCATAATTTTTCATAACTAATTGCAAAAAATTCAGATTTAGATAATCACAAATACCTGAACACATTGATGATAATTATTTGATGGTAGAATGAGGATTTGGTGCAAAAGAAAATCCGATTGTGCAACAACCAAATACGAAAGCAATACCAAAGACACGTCACGGCTGCGACCACGATACCGATACAATTGTCTTGCCAACCCACGGGTTTTCAAATTATACTGTTATAATTACATCAAAAGCAGTCGCTTTTGGGTATCTTCACTTTCCCTTGATGGTAAAACTACTATATGATTAATGTTTTAAACCAACTGGACTTACACGACTCTCCCACCCTCTCAGTTAAAGGAGTTAGTGTTCATTTTAGGCAAAAAACTAAATTTCTTCAAACTACCCAAATGAACAGTACTATAGCACTTTAATTGAGGTTTTTTTATTTGTATAATACTTATTGATTCTTATGAGGCTCAGATTATGGATGTAGGAACACAGACAAATATCACTGTCTATGGCTGCAACCACAGTGTAGCTGTGGTTGCCCCGCAAAAATACAGGTGTCCGTAAACCGTGGCTCACAAAAACACAACAGTAGAAGATCATCATCACCTGTAACATAAGCTTCCAAGTAAAACAAAATGGCACAGATAAACTTAAATGTACATAAATAGTCAAAATGAGGCAAAGTTGCGGATGTCAATAAAGTATGCTCTCAAAAAGCATAAGCGTTGTTTTAAACAACTATTAGGATGTAATAGTAATAAATGAGGCTCAGGTTTACGTATACGATAATGGTGCCAAGCACCCTTCATGGCTGCAAACTCACTCTTGGTGTGGCTGCCTAGCCAAGATTCAAGACTTGGTGAGATACACACCGTAAGTAGCAAATCATCATCATCGCCTGCCTTCTAGTCTACGTAACACAAAACCAAACTATAATCACCATCCTCACACAATGTAGGTGTTATCGCAGCATGTGGACATTTCATAGGGACAATGCAAGTAATCATTATAAGCAGAAACGACAACAACAACGTCAATAACAGCTTAATATATTTAAATAAAGAGCAGACGCTCTTTGTGATTACCAAAACACACGACTTCCTATAATATACTTGGCTTCAAATGCAGTAATCACTCTAATGACTCATCACAAATCACTAACCCAAATCTCAATCAACAGCTTATACACAGCTTATAACCACAACGCGTGTTACTTTCTTTCTGCCTATTTTGCGGCTTATGAGCTTATTTGAATCGGATTATATACCATAAGCTGTTTTCAATACTTACTTCTCAGGTTATGAGAGCATTTTTCACTTCAAGTTATAATAAGCTCATAAATTAAAAGAGGCAGCAAAAGTAGCCAAGTAACAAAAAAAATAAAAATACCAACATACACAATTATCTCAAAGCTTATTAAACCCCAAAAAACAACCAACAAAAGTAGTCGGTGCTAAATACCCTACAATACCAATTGCAACAACATTCGTAACTTCAAAATATATAATTTTTAGGAAAAGTACCTGCTTTAGTTGGAGTTTATTAAGCCCAAAAACAGCCAGCAATAAGTGGCCGTTATCAAATCACCATCCTCACACGCCTATATCTAAATCTTGATAAGCCAATAAGCATTAGTTCTTTTAAGTAAGCTAACCTCTGGAAATAAAAAAATTCCCAACAAATCAAAGCAAACGACCACCTAAGCTCCCCACGTCACCAACTGAACACCAACGCCGCGCACCATGAATGGCGGCAACAAAGAGATCGGCGGCATCGCGGCGAGGCGAGAAAGAGGTTTCTAGTGGTCGTGGTAAGAAGCTGCAATTAAAAAAATAAGGATGTGGATTGATTTAGATTCAGGTTTTAGATGATTTGTGATGAGTCATTTTAGAGTGATATCTTCATTTTGATAGCCACGTATATGTGAGAGAGCTTAATTATGACATATCTGGGAGGGAGAGTAGATAGAGTTATGGTGTGGAAACGAGCACAATATCCAAAAGAATGGGTCGGGCATCATTTAATGCACAGCTTATTAAAACGCTCGGGTACAACAATCTCACTCTTTTTTAAATACTATTAGTATAATTATTTAATATGAAATATAGAAAAACTATAAATCAAAATTATTTAACGATAGAAATTAATACCCGAATTCTTTATACCGCCATACTTGGTTTGCCTTTTTATAAATAAAAAGTTAGGACAAATACATGGTTTTACTAAATTAGAAAATACACGGTTAAAACAAAAGATATTTATGTATCAGTTTTCAGTATTTATCTAATCTCTGCTATGTTAATCACCAAACGGGTATCCATGCCTTTGCAACAAAAAATTTTTAGCGGCGAGATCGTTATAGTGATATTTTGTTTGTAAGTTGTTTTGTGTTATTGTTTTTTGTAACAAAAATATTATTATAACTATCTGCCGCTATAAAAATCTCGTTATTATGTACGAATACTTGTCTAGTGTTATATAATTGGTGTAATTAATGAATTTCAGTAACTTAAGTATCCTTCTAAAGATCTCATTTGATAGTTTATGATTATATCTTTATAGTATAAATTGATATCTTTGTATGACTATACAATGTTGTAAAAATCGGCTTAGGCAGATTATGTATCAGCACCTAAGCTTTAGGCTGGGTTTAGCCGCTCAATTTTAGCTTAGTCGGCCTTATTAATCGGGTTGGTCAAGTATTGGTAAACATACCAATTAATCTGATAAAAGTCGGTCAAATCAGACATAAACAGATCAAATCAGAAATAAATAGGTCAAATCGAAAAAAATAGGATAAAATGCCATATTGTCAGCGTGGTCAAATACTTTACCATAAATTAGAATTGAGGTCGTTTTTTCACTTTAATTTGTGTCGACACTTAACATCCAATAACTCCTCGAGCTATTATGACTCAATTACAAAATGTGAAGATTATGATCGTTTTTTTTTGTTATTGAATAGTTTTTGTACTAATTGAAAACTCAAATTGAAAACACAATATTGATTTGTGATATATAAGGATTCCAGGGGTATCTGGGGTTCATTATAGTCGGTTATATTGGTCGGGGGGGGGGTGTGTGGTTTTGGGTATGGGTGTTGGGGGTCATGTTGTTTGGGGCTTGGGTGGGTGGGCGGGATTATACAGCACTGGGCGGGTTGTGGTTACATGACCCACCCATTGTTCTTTTTTTTCCTTCTGTTTACTAATCACAATTTTAACCGATTAATGGATAGATTGTACCGGACCACGACTAACCTTTACTGTAGGAAAACATGTACACTTTTATTAAAATAAAATCAGATTATAATTAATAAATAATTAACAGAAAATAAAACAGACATAATGAGGTAGAAGCAGAAGACAGACACTATGAACGATAAATAAGGAAAACAGTAAAATAGTAAAAGTACTTGATCATCATCAAGGAAAACTCTTCGAGGCACGTGTTTGACACGCTTAGCACTAAAGAGCTGAGGCACGTGTTTGACAAGCTTCCATTAAAACAGATTCGTCGTCTGTTTCCCATGGTACAACAGCCGAAACAGTAAGTTGTACTGCCGGACTTAACAAACTGCCTGGAATATCACCTTTTCAGATGTGTACTCCATAAGTTGGATATCAATTATACTTATTGATTTTATGTGTGTCAAAGCTATGGAATTAGAGCCTCTATTTATACACTATAGAGTCCTTACAAGTTTACTCATCCCACCAATGTGGGATAAAAAATAAACATAAATTCCTCTTTAAGCATGGTACCGAATGCCTAACTTTGAGACGCGATATCTCATTCACATCAACTCCATTTTTGACCCATAAAAGTTCATTGCGAAGCTCTCTACAAGGAGAACGCAAACTTACAAACTATTACTTATATATATGACACATACATATAAATAATTGTGTCAAAAGTTGGTCAAAAATCATTTTGCCAACCAAATTTTCTAACAATCCCCCACATGAATAGAGATCGGTCATATTACACAATGTTTCAATGAAATTCCACACAGTTGAGTCTTGCATTAAGATAGGTAGGTGGGGTCCCTTTGAACACTTCCCTGTGAGATGCACTTAGTCTCCTATATCTGAGTAGACGCGATGTCCTTGAACTCAGCCTCTGTTTACGTAGACGACAATATATACTCATACAAGACTCTCCCTAACATTGTCAAGTCCTCATAGTCATGTTCATTTTGGCCCTGAACATTAGCTTGGTTCTGCAAGAAGTCTTAGGTATTGCCACCCAACATTTCCTTTCGAGCGACCCAACTTTTCTCTTCTAACATAGGTGTTTTCATCTGAATCATTAAAAACATATGTATTTGTATGTTTTATCTTGAATACGCTATGCTTTGTGATTTCATTCTGAATCATTTATAGCCAATGTTTAACCCTCTCAACAAGTCACATTTGTTATAGGAATGGATAGTGATGTTACAATTTTAAGTAACTACCCATAATGTCCGTGACTTCCACAACATTTCTATGATAGGTTTTCTATTGAACCCAGATTTAGTGATTTCTAGTCAATAATAGATTATATGCTCCATGTTTATTCTTAGAGAGATAATTCCAAAGGTCATCTAGATCAAGACATGGATGGTTATTTTTTGAAGCTGTAACTTGGTCAATATGGATGGGAAGGAATATTGAACGCCTCCAGATATAAAAATATAGTATGGACAGGACATTCTACTTCTTTAAGGTTAGTTTTTGTAAATTTAATTGATCGTTATTGGAGTATTAATTAATCGATTATATATATCTTTAGGAATTTCCATTGATGGAATTGATGATCTGTTCATGTCAACTTGATACCTCTATCTACTATGCATATAGGTTCATGTTGTGTTTATAAGAATCATGTTTTTTGTGGGTTTTGCAGCTCGAAAAAGCTCTGCCTCACCAATATGGATGAGTGTTGGTGTTCATACTTGATAATGTTTATATCAGTTAGAATAAGAGAAACGTGAGAGGGTATGTTTCCTTACAACTTACTAACTTTCTGTTTATTGACTTCTCTTTGTTAGTTTGCTATTAGGTAAAATTGGCCTAACATCATATTATGCATGCAAAAAAGGACAGGTGGAAGCAGTTCTGAGAGACTTGATAAAAGGTCAAAATTCATGTCATGGAAATTTACTTTAGGTACTCAATTTCATTTGTAGTTTATCGCTGATGTCTGTTAAACAAGGCCAAAACAAAATATGAATATGAATTAGATTATGTACTACATTGTTATTGATCAATCAGTAAAGTAATATATGCAATATTTATATAATTCTGATCTATATTTTCATATACTCCTAATAGTAATGGTTAATGGGTAAAACTTAAAAGCCCTAAAAATTGCATATTTATATCTCCATTGAAGCATTTTGGACTATGCAGACACAACACATGATATGATAATTTAGATTGTCAACTAAACTTGGACCATTGATTTTCGTTTGTGATAAAGCTTCTAGAACCGAGTAAGATTTGTTGCGTCTTTATTCCTATTGATTTTAGGGTGGTCATCTCCGTAACCTCCTAAATACAATTAACAATTATGTTCAATAATTTGTTTCTTTATTTAACTAATAGAAGTTACTTAATTCAGTTAGTTTGAATTATTTACTGAAACTATTTTTTAACGTTTCAATTCGAAAGTGTTTTGCTGAGTTTGTTAAAAGTTGAATTGGACATTTGGCACATAACTTGCTTAGAAACATAGTTTAATGAAATGGTTTTTTTGTTAGCTATTAAAGGGGCGTTTATTTGTGCATAGGTCAATCATGTTGCAAAAGGTAAAAATAGGGGAAGGGGTCAAGCAAGTACCATAAGACAACAAGGCTTAATAAATTAGGACTATGATTAAAAGCTATCACCCAATTTATGGAAGTCTTTTATATGTTGCTTTGCATTTTTTCATCCCTCCATTCAAGTTATTCTTTCTATTTTGTTGCTTGGTAATATAAACTCAATCACTATGTTGACAATTTGCAGTTGCGATATGTGAAAGGTGCTAGCTCATCAGATTAAGTGCCTTTATTTTCATATTTTTCTTTGCGCAAATACTATGAGAATATTCTAGAAGCATGTCTTAACATGGATAAATCCAAGTAGAGTTGTAGTCCTAGAGTTTGAAGGTCACAAATTAGACAAAGAATTTACGGCAAACAACTGTGTGGACTACCGTTTACTCTCTATAGGTAAGGTGTTTTGTAAAAAGACTTTTGAGGGGTCCTCACTGCTTAAAGAATTCTGTTAAAATGCTTTGAATCGATATTCAGTAGATCATCAGAGTGGGGAATAATTGTATAAGATCAATGGATTGAGAAGCTTGGGTCTTAGAAAATGATTATTTAGTGAGATTGGTGGATCTGCTCCTACGACATGGGTCGGAGGTGTTTGTTTTTTGGTATATGATAGGGTGTTAAGTTTTTAGATTACTGATGTTTTTATTTCATTAAATTACTCGTAGGTACCTTGGACTAATGAGCGTCCGTTGGAGAACAGAGAGTTGAACGCGATCATTGGCGCATGGTTTACGTTGTGGAGAGATTAGTCCTAGATAATTATGTTGAATTCTAGTGTTTTTCATTATGGTTATTTGTTGAATTCTAGTGATTTAATTTGATTTGAATTTTGTATTTGCTTTATGTTAAGCTGAATTGAAGTTGTCTTTATTTACTTTAATTTGTTGATTTTGACATTTTTGGTCCATCTAAATCAGTTTATATATATTTGCTGTATTTATATTTCTTTATTTTGGTGGTTAAATTTGTAAGCTTTGGAATTTATTAAAGAATTCCAAAAATATTTTTTTCTAAAAAAATAGATTAAAAAAAGACAAGTTTTGAGATAAAAATATATCTTTTTACTCTATATAAAGACAGGTTGGATATTTTTATAAAGACATGTTGCGGGAGAACCAGTGTCTATTTCCAATAAAAACATGTGTATTTATTTTAATATGGAGACCAATTCTTAGGGAGAGAACGGGTGTCGATTCTTCTAATAGAGACTGGTTGCATAACCGGTTTTCATATGTTTCGATCATGGAGATACCTCCCCTCTCGGAGAGTGGTTCCAAAACCACTTTTTAAGGGCTATTTTGACCAGTTTCTATGGCTTTTTTTTGTAGTAGTGTTTGTAGTCCGTGTCAATACAAAAATAGGTATCCAATTTAGTTTAATTAAACAACATAACGATTTAAACTTTAAAACATGTCTGAGTCAGCCATGCCATATATTTAAACAATCAAATAAGCTGAATTCATACTCATTTTACTGCAATGACCATTAAAAATACATTTAGCTTAAACATTTTCAAAGGCGTAATCCGTACGGACTCAAATTATGTTATTCGTTAACTCAATTTTTATTTGATTCAAACACAATTTGAAAGCCAAATTTCATTAAGTAACCATCCGGACACAAGATTCCTATGAATCTCCGACACGTACAACGCATTGGTGATCTTGAACTCTTTTCCATATGTGAATCACATCTCATTTCCCCTGATATTAGCAGTTGGAGAGTTGCCCAAATTCGTTCTCTCCATTTTCAATTGCATTGAAAGAGTTAATACACTCTTATCACCACATACATAACATGATACCGAAGTATTAATCCACTATTATCTAAGGTCGGATTCCCTCATGGCCTCAGTTTTTCATGCCATTGAAACCAAATAACGCATAGTTACGGCACATAAAGTTTCTAAATGCTTCAAAGCATCCACCGTACATGAAACTCGAGTATTGGTCTCCCTTTTAAAAAGTTCGGGAGCAGATCCTTTAGATGTCACTCGTGACATTCTAAATATTTTGTTAATACGAGGTCCCATGATTAGTTTGAAACTAATTTTGGTAATATTAACAACATGCTTAATCATAAGTGTTTCTTAACAATACGATTTTAATTCGTCTTTTGTTTAAAACACTAATGTTTTGTAAGATCCTTTATACAAAACCGTTTTAAAAGAAGTCTTTCGATTAAAACAATTAAACAATATCACCTATTACATAATGTTTTAACAAAAACACATATGTAATATGATGTTGTCAATTTCTATTAAAAAGATCTTAATAGATCTATTTTACATGATCTATTTCTATATTGAAACTCAACAAGGTTTCAGTAGATCCATTCATCGAAAGAAACTCAACAAAGTTTTAGTAGATCCATTATTCTAAAGAAACTCAACAAGGTTTCTATAGATATACTTTTAAACTCAATTTTTTTTCAAGAATTATATCTAGCATGGACGGACCTTAGTGAAGACCGGGGAGGGCCACGGCCCTCCCAAAACTTTGAGTTTTTACTTATACTTGCTTAAAGAAAATACAAGTTTGGCTTATTTGATATTGTAAATGTTTATAGCACTCGGCTCTTATAATTTCACTCAAGTTCCGTCTATGATATCTAGTTAATAATTAACCGACCCGGTTTAAAATAAACTAGACAAGGCAAACAAACACTTCCACTAAATTAGTAAAGTGATGGATATATAACATTTAATAATAACATGTATAATTATCAATATCTTTGTGAAAACTAGAAGGGGGGTTGAATAGTTTACCGCTTTTTAATTAAAGGTTTTGAAGTGTTTGTAAAAAATTCTAGATTTGAATTTATGTGAACTCAATAAAAAAAAAAAAAATCACTTGCACAATCATGAAAATATTTTATCTAAACAATTAAATATGATAGTATTGAGAGAGATAATGTAAGACAAGAGATAAGAGTAAGAACAATCAAACCACAACGCGAGGATTTATAGTGGTTCGGCAATGAAGCACCTCTTCGCCCTACTCCATACTTTGAATTTTTCGAAGGCCTCAGTTTTATTTGCTAAAAATCTAGTCCATGTGAATCGAGAATAGTCATCTACGATTACTAAGGTATAACGATTTCCTCCATAGCTTCGTATGGCGGAAGGGCCAAACAAATCCATGTGAAGTAGTTCTAGGCATCTAGTTGTTGAAACTATATTTTTAGCCTTGTGACTTGTATGAGCTTGTTTTCCAATTTTGCAAGCATCACAAAAATGTCGGTCGTATTTTAGTTTGGGTAGGTTTCTAACTAATTCTTTAGATGCTAATGATTGAATTAATTGCATATTAGCGTGACCTAATCTCCTATGCCATAGTGTGGAGTTTTCGTCCAATGTTGCAAGGCATATTTTGTCTTCCGGTTTATTTCCTAGTTTCATTACATATATTCCTCCTTTCCTAATTCCTTTTCCTATAACTTTTTCGTCTTTGATTATTTTGCTATCGTGTTCGGTAAATATTACTTTGCATTTGTTATCACATATTTGACCTACACTAAGCAAGTTATATGTTAAGTTATCTACGTGCTCAACATTTTCAATTATTAGGGAGTCTTGAGAAATCGTACCTTTGCCTATGATTTTACCGCGCAAGTTGCTCCCAAAGATTACGTTTCCTCCGTTGTATGCTTTGTATGAAGAGAACAACTTTCGATTACCGGTCATGTGTTTTGAGCATCCACTATCTTTAATCCACTCATCGGGTTCCAAGTTTACTCCTAAGCATATTTCATCGGGCGCTTGAGCTACAAGGCAAGTTTCATCTTTAGTCTTTCCTACTTCATCTTCTCCATTGTCGCTCCATGCTCCTCCAATAAATGCTCTTTGATCGTTGTTCTTTGGCGGCTTTGAACATTCTCCAATGAGGTGATTTGGATCACCACATCTAAAACATTTTCTTTCACTTTTACCATAACCATCATTTCTACTTCTTTGGAATGTTTTTCTATCGCCTCGTGGTTGTCTTACAAATCTTCCTCGTCTCTTGAAGAATTTCTTGAATTCTTTTACGGCCATAGCATACTCTTCGTCTTCACTATCGGAGCTTGAGCTATCTTCATCACTTACTTCCTTTTTCACCTTTAATGCAAGAGATCTACTTTGTTCTTTCTTGCCTTTGACCGTTTCGAAGTCTTTCTTTATTACCTCTTCATAGACTTTCAAGTTTCCAATAAGTTCGTCAAGAGGTAAGGTTGTTAGATTCTTTGATTCTTCAATCGCCGTGACTTTCGCGCGCCATTTTGGATGTAATGCCCTAAGAAATTTCCTAACACAATTCTTGCTAGAAAAACCTTCATCAAGTGCTTTTAGACTAGTAATAATAGTGTTAAATTTAGCAAAGGCATTATCTATTGATTCCTCTTCCGGAATCGTAAATTGTTCATATTGTTGAACAAGAAGATCTATTTTGTTAGCTTTGACTTGATTATTACCTTGATGTGTGATTAGCAAAGTATCCCAAATTTCTTTTGCGGTTTGACACATAAAAATTCTTTCGTATTCTTTACGTGGCAAAGCATTATAAATTACCATTTTAGCTTCATTATTTTTTGCAAGTTTCTTTTTAAGATCATCATTTTGTTTATGAAAAGGTACAACTTCATCCTTTTTAGTTTCGGGATTATTTTGAATAGGAGGAAAATCACCATCGGTAATAACATGCCAAAGATCTAGATCTTTTGACTTCACATAAGTTTCAAATCTATTTTTCCAATAAATAAATCCATCACTTTCAAATAGTGGTGGTCTTTGCATAGATTGCCCTTCTAAATATTTTTCCGATTCCATAGATCGATTCAAGTTTTAAAATACAATTTATTTTAAAAATCTTGTTTAGCGTGGCTCTTGATACCAATTGTGGAAAACTAGAAGGGGGGTTGAATAGTTTACCGCTTTTTAATTAAAGGTTTTGAAGTGTTTGTAAAAAATTCTAGATTTGAATTTATGTGAACTCAACACTTGCACAATATGAACAATATATTTATCTAAATAATTGATATGATAGTATGAGGAGATAATGTAAGACAAGAGATAAGAGTAAGAACAATCAAACCACAACGCGAGGATTTATAGTGGTTCGGTAACGAAGCACCTCTTCGCCCTACTCCACTCCCCGAGCACCTAACTCGAGAGTTTTCTTCACTATGTCAACAAGCTCCCTTATGGTGGAGAAAACCGTACACAACGTTGCTTACACCAATTTACGACACAAAGCTAAATGTCGAGTTCTAATCTTAGCTAGAACCAATCTATCACAACACAACTTCACGACTTCACAACTTCAAGACTTCCTCACAACTTCACGACTTCACTTCACCACACTACTTATGCCACAACTAACTAACACTACTTGGTAAGATCACCACGATCTATCTATACTTACAAAGATCGCCAAGATCTAGCTACTACACATAAATACAAGATATACAAAAGATTTACAAGTTATGATATGGATGCAATAAGATTGCAACAACACACAAAGGTGTAATACTTCTTCACTTGAGGATGGAAGTATTCTTCTCTTGCACTTGAGGAATTGAGCTTGGATCACTTGGAAACAAAGCTTTATGATTAAATGATCAAAGGATTTTGATGAGATGTGTGGGCTGTTTTAGAACAGAAAGAATGAGTGCAAAAGGTGAGAAAATTGTGGGGAAAAGTCCAGTATTTATAGGACAAACTGGGGGAGCGTCTACCTAGGGCCGGTCCCCTTAAATAGGTGGGCGGTCCCCTTAATTTTAAGGGGGTCGGCCGTGTATTTAAGGGGGCCGCCCAAGACTAGGGCTTCCCCAGTTTGTCTTTTGTGTAGGGGGGATTTTCTGGAACTTTTCTAGCCGTTTTAGGTCCGAAAATTTGAATTTCAAAATGTTTATTTTGAATAAAACATTTCTTTTAATTGTAGAAAATATTTTGTAATGTTTATAAAATGTTTACAACATTTTATAAAAGTGTGAGGTTGAATAAAAATTTCTTTTGATCATAAAATGCATTAAGCATTTATTTATTCATACCTTTAAGTGATGTATTTGTTGAAATGAGAATTTACTACTAATTACTTGTTTACATTTAATTTTACGTTGAACGTTTTTATATTTTGTGATTATCAAAACGTAAAGATGTGAAAAAATATTAGTAATGTTTTTAGGCATTATATTTTTATCAACAATCTCCTCATTTTTTGATGATTACAAAATTTAAACTCATTAAATGTAAAATTATTTTTAAACAAGTTATTAGTGAGTTTCATGTCATTTCTCCCCTCTTTTGTAGAATCAAAAAGACATCGTCGAGAATTGCTAGTTAAATCGGCAAAATAAATGCTCCCCCTTGATGTGTGCTCTCCCTCGTTCAAGGGCACCAAGGAATCGATATATGGTTTCTTGGCTACAAAAACGAGTTACAACAATACAAATATTTCTAACATGTAACAAGAAGGAAGGAAAAATATGACAAATATGACAATGCAAGCAAACATCCAAGGAAAAAAATACTTCATTCATTTAAGACAATGTGTGTGAATAACACACAAGCATACATAAATAAAAAACAAATATGCTTAAAGCATATTAATACATAAAGAAAAATCCTAAATAGCCATAGAAGGATTTTGGACTTGCATCCGAACAAAATGGATTTGACGATTAATTGAAGGCATATTTACTGAATTATTAGTTGGAGAGTTTGGAGCGGAGGCGTTTGGAAGGTATCTCTTTGAACTTTAGGTGGTGTGATGAGGTTATTGAGGATGAATTCAATCCAATTGATATCCTCCCATTAAGCAAAGACTTGTTTTTTTGGGTGAAAGATTGCAACAATGGCAATACCCAACATGGGTTTCAACTTAGTTGATGTTGAGGGTGTGTGGTAAGTTTGGAGAGTAAGATGATGAGGAATGTTTTTGAGTGAGTATGCATGGGCTAAAGGTTTGATAGGTCTTGAAGTTGATTAATGTCATCAACTAGGCTTTCTCTACTTAGAGATAGAGGTGGTGTGTGTTGAGTTTGGTTGTTACTTTGAGGTGGAGCTTGGCAATATGTGAGTTGATGGGTGAGATAGGAAGTGGAGGATGTGAGACAACTTGTGGTAATGTGGGAGTGTCCATAATGTAAGGATTTGGTAATGCTTAATTAGGGTGATTGTTTTCTTAAGATGGTTCATGATGAGGAGTGAGTGGTTTTGGTATTGGTGAAGTTGTATTGAGCGCATTTGATGTGTTGCAAAGGTTTGGTTTCTTCCTCCAAATGGGTTTCACACTCATTTTGGCAACCCTTGATGGTTTGGATGTGGGTTTGTTAGGAGATGTCATTGGTGGGGATGATTGTGATGATGATGAATGAGGATGTATTTATAGTGGAGGAAAGGTTTAAATTAGGACAAATGAACACTCAAAGAATTAAATCCAAGAAATGTTTGTGAATTTAGGGAAACAGTAGCTAAGTCAAGAGGGTGTTTGGTTAAAAAGAAAAGAAAAATACTGTTTTCCCCATGTTTGCCTAGGCCGGTCCCCTTAGTTAAGGGCCGGTCCTCTTAAAATTAAGGGGGCCGCCCTTTATGAATTAAGGGGGCCGCCTACTGGAATTTTACAGATTTCCCAAAATTCGATTTTTCTCAAAATTTTGTGTGATGTTTTCTGTTTTGGTGGTTAGTTTGCAGCAAGTCCATCATTTTATGGCAATTAAGGTTTTTAGCACATAGAATTTAAGCATTTAAGCATTCAACATTCTATATATATATGACAAGATGTAGGACAAAACTATTTCACATAATTTTAGCATATACTCATATATGAATTGAGAACCAAAAAAAATGAAGAGCATATATAAAATAGTAACAAGATATGATGCATAAAGAATTTTTCTTGTCAAGAGGGCTAAGTTAAGAATGAACTAAACTTATGTGCAAGTACTAGTGTGTGCCTAAATGCGACAAATGTGGAGTAGCGATTATTTCGACACTAATACATGCAAAACCTAAGAAATAATCCAAATGCTCCTTGATTTAATTTTGTTCAACCAAGATTGTCAAAAAAATATATATTAGATTATATACTTTTGACAACAAGTAAGAGAACATTATGCATATGTGAAAAATGTTTTTAGCATATCTCAACAATATATGAAACTTGATTTTTATGTGCTCCTAGTTGTGAGAAGAATTTTTTTTAGAAAATAATAGATTGGGACTATTGTATATATGTATAATGAGATATGCATTTAAATAGAAGAATTAGTAGAAGTTTGTTTATAAACTTTTCCCAATCTTGTGTTTTTGTGTAAAATAGAAACCTAGACACAGAGAGAAAAAAAAATTCCTAAATTTGTTGAGAAAAATGATTTATCAAAATCAGTCACTTCATACTTGACTACCAAAAAGATAATTGAAAAATGCACAAAAGTTCTTGCCCCAGGTTTGCTTAAGATTGTGTCTAAACCAATCAATGCGTACTTTAAGAACAATAGGGTTGTGTATCGCGATTATCTGAAAGTCACTAAGGAGCACATAACAATACTAAATGAATTATTAGAAGAAGCTAGAGCATTAAAACCTTTAGATGAACATATAGGTCATGCCTCTAAGTTTGCTGTGCAAATTCAAGAACTGTTAGTGTATGTTAGTGCCTCATGCCCTTTCACTCAAAGAGAGAATGAAAAGTGGGCTCTCGCTACAAGCCATAAAAAGAACAATAAGCCTTACGTAGATGCATCTAGAACAAAACAGACAATTAAGACAATCACACAAAAGCATGTAGTAAAGCAAAACACTCAAAAGACTGACAACACTATGTTGCCTTCTACAGGAAGAGTAAGCTCTACTAATGCTAGCGGATCAAAGACTAGAAGCAATACAAAGAATGATAGGATCCCGCAACCATCAAGTAAAAGCATGAAGAATAAAGTAGAATCCCACCATAGAAAGTTTAAGTCTAGTACTAATAAGAATAATCATGTTTCAGATTGTAATGTGAATGTTAAGAATGTTGCTTTGTCAAATAATTCTGATACTATTTGCTTATCTTGTAATAAATGTTTGTTTTCTGCAAATTATGATGCTTGTGTTGTTCAATATCTTAAGAAAAGGCAAAAACATAAAGTGGCTAAGTCTGCAAAACAAAAAGTTAAAAGAGAATGGAAACCCACATGACGGATCTTTAAAACTGTAGGACTTAAATGGATTCCCACTGGTAGGACATTTAACTTGGTAAGAAAAATGTGCCCCTTCTTCTTCTAATGACACGTCTGCCATAGTTGTACCTCCTAGGTATATCTTAACAACCACAGTATTTTTGGTTGATGTACCGTGTCCTAAAGTAAGTCTTGGATATGCCAATGCCCGAGGATCACTCTCTAAATGCATGTTAAATACAGAATGTCATCCATTTAATTTACATGATTTTGGATTTTAGAGAATTATTCAGGATGAAAACTTCCACCTTGGAAATTCGACTATCTAGGAGTCACTTAGGTTCACTAACAACTCAAAACCCAATCAAAAGTTGGGGATCCACCTTTTTGTAAATATGTTTTTCTTCTTTCTTTTTGTGCAAATTGTAGAAATTGTTCTTTGGTATTTAGACTCCGGGTGTTCAAAACACATGACTAAACACCGTGATAAGATCATCAATTTTGTTTCCAAATTTAAAAGAACAGTCCGATTCGGTAATGATCATTTTGTAGCTATAATGGGATATGGAGATCTACAAATAGGGAATATTCTTATTTCACGTATTTACTACGTTGAAGGAGTTGGTCATAATTTATCTCCGTGGGCAATTTTGTGATTCGGATCTCAAAGTAGCTTTAAGAAAACACACTTGTTTTGTACGGAACTTAGAAGGTATTGATCTACTATCGGGTTCTCGTGGTTCTAATCTTTATACAATCTCAATGGCGGATATAATGAAGTCTTATCCAATTTGTCTACTCTCTAAAGCTTCAAAGACAAAATCTTGGTTATGGCACCGTCGTCTCTCTCACTTAAACTTCGGTACCATAAATCAGCTAGCTAAACAAGGTGTTGGGATTAAAAGACTTCAAGATATTCTTAAAGTTACTGCTACTACCCACAGGTCCCAGGATCGTAACCTGGCTCTGATACCACTGTTGGAATTAGTAGACATAAAGACCATATTAACTATTAATAAATACGAGTACGCAGCGGAATATAAACACGTATGATCTTCATATAGTCATATAAATTAACATAACAAGAAAGTAAAAGAAAACGTGTACCTTTTAGCAATTCTTCAATCAAGAAACAATAAAGATCAAAGTATGATCTCTCTACGGATTTGTAACAGCATTACTATTCTTAGCAATAGAGTATGCAGTACTAATATATAAACAATCGCCTGTTGGAAAACCTTGAATCAAATCAACACAAGAAACAATTTTTCCTTGTTTCCATGCCGTCGAATAAGCAAAACCGAAACACCCCTAAAACTGGTTTCGGTCCGTATCAAGCACAAATAGAAAAAGAAATTTGAATTTCGGGTTTTTTTAACTAATGAATCCCTAATCTCTATTTATAGCCTTTCTTAATACTTGGTTAAGAAGCAAAAACCCACCTCCTTTGGGTTGGGTTATTCGACCGACTAGAGCAAAGGGAAAGGGCATAGCCCACTTTCTTTTCCTGATTTTCCTTTAAAGTCCTAATTGTTTAACATTCAAATAAAAATAATCTCAATATATTTAATTAACTATTACCAATGAATTACGTGTGCATCTCCATAAGCTTAAACTAAGACCAGACATATATTATTTATATGTACATTCCTTCGGGTATATATTAGTGCTGTCAAGCATAACTTAGTAATGCTGGTAATACTAATAAAAATTATGCTAAGTAGTTAGTACTAGTAGTATAAAAGTTACTACTGTTAGTATATATTAGTACTGTTAGTATAAGGTTACTGCTGCTGGTAGAAGTTAAGACTGCTCAGAGATTAAACTGAAATATACTAAGTAGTTACTACTGCTGGTTACAAAAGTTGTACTAGCTAGTGTAAGTTAGTACTGTGGCTAGATGATAAACTTCTAAGTAGTTATTACTGCTGTGCTCAGTTACAACTGCCAGAGTGAATCCTACTGCTGGAAGGATAATGCATGACATAAGATGAGATCAAAGACTTATTAGAGAAGAGATAAAGATTGATTAGAGAACAAGAATACTTACAAAGATAAGTATTAGTTATTTGTAAAGAAGATATGTATAACTTATTTGTTTAAAAGTTTATGTTTGCTTATAGAAAAGATCATGATAACTTAGGAAAGTATTGTAAGCCTTGTAGGACTCCTTGGTGTATAAAAGGAGGTCCTATGGCATAATGTTAGACATACGTTTTATTGATATCAATAGCTTTAAGGTTTTGTAAACCCTAACACTATTAAGAGTGTTCGTTTTATATTAAGGTTGAAGGTTTGGTAATCTGCTTTATTATTGATTTTATGTTACTGTTTTATAAAGAATTCTTCTTAAATCATTGACATAGATTCCGCATAGTCTTTGATAATATATCAATAAAAGTTTCTACCATAGTTGCTTATACATTATCATTACAACTAATCCTTTTACGAAGCAAAGCAAGATCATCAAGTGGGATCACCAAGTGGTATACAGAGCTAGTTGAGAAACATTAATAGAAGAAACAAGCTACACTTACCAGATCTATTTGTTTATAAAAACATAGAGGCAATATCTTCACCAATGGTTGTTGCTGCAAAACTTCCAGTGCTTAATCTAGGAGAATTTGAGCTTTAGAAAATGAGGATAGAACAGTACTTCCTAAAGATAGATTATGCCCTTTAGGAGGTAATAGTAAATGGAGACTCACCTCTACCAAAGAGAATTATTGATGGTGTTAAGCAAACATATCCTCCTACAACTACAAAGGAGAAGTTAGCAAGGAAGAATGAGTTAAAGTAATGAGGTACTATATGGTATGATGCTCTTCCAAATGAACATCAACTAAAGTTTAATACCTACAAATGTGCCAAGACTCTGATGAAAGCTATAAGGAAAAGGTTTAGAGGTAATAAGGAGTCAAAGAAAACCCAGAAGACACTTCTAAAGCAAAAGTATGAGAATTTCAATGGATCAAGCTCAAAGGACTTGATCAAACCTATGATAGGCTTCAAAAGCTTATCAGCCAGTTAGAAATCTAGGTGAAACTATTTCTCAAGAAGATATGAATCTAAAGTTTTTAAGAGCTCTCCCATCATAATGGAAGACTTATACCTTGATCTAGAAGAACAAACCTGATTTAAACACCTTAAGCATGGATGACCTATAAAACAATTGAAGTTAAAGGGTCATCAAGCTCAAACCAAAACTCACAAAATGTGACTTTTATGTCTTCCAATAACTCTGGCAGTTCTAATCAAGCTTATGGTTCTAACTCTGCCAATACTGATAGTTTGAGTGATGCTGTGATTTATTCTTTCTTTGCAAACCAATCTAACTATCCATAATTAAATGATGAGGACTTACAACAAATTGATGTTATTACTATTGGTTGAAGGTAACCCTAGTTTCTCTCCTTCTCTATGGGCGATTTTGATCTTCTTGTATACGGCTAATTTGATCTCTTTTTCATCATTCATTTGATAATTATCGATTTAATTCCTGAGATTGTGTTTTTCCTTGGCCTTCTACATTGTGATAAGGTTTAGGTTTTGGTTTCGATCATCCCTCTCCTTTGTGATCATGTTTTTCGCTAAGGGTTACATTTTATCTTGGTTTTAATCGATCTTTATCAGATTCGACATGGAATTAGATTAGTTTTAGTTGCGTATTTGTTCTGATCGTTTATAGAGTTGTTAGGGTATTCGTTAATGTGTTATTTAACCGACTATCATTAATTATTATTGTTTGATTCCATCATGGTCGATTAGGGTTTCGAAGGCTAGTAGTTACAAGCACTATCTTTTTAGGGTTTGTTTTTCTTTTCTTTCCTAATCGTTTCAGTGTTAGCGTGGAGGTTTGTTTGTTCTTTATGATTTGAGAGATGGAGGAAGTGTATAAAGGCTCAGGTAATTTGGTGGACAGGATGAGAAATATTAATGGCAAGATGGTGAGGGAGGGTAAGATCTAAAAAGAGATGCGGGGTGTTGCACTTAGCCAATTTGATACATTCTCTTTGTCTCATGATGGTGAGGTGCGTGAAATATCTTCTGCTCCGACGCAGAATCTTGATTCAAACCAATCAGGTCCTAGTGGAACTAGTTCCTCATTTGCAACATAACTTAAAACCCAAATACTTTACTACTCAGAAAGCTGTTCCCCCCGACTTAAATTTCTAGAATCCAGAAAAAGTCCAAGGTGCTAATGTGGTTCTCCCCTTGGCTGTGGTAGAAAAGATGAGCATCAGGTTTGAAAATACGTTGTATGGCTATTTTATTAGGAATAGGCTTGCATTTCCGTCGGTGGAAAACTATGTCAAGAATGCATGGGCGAAGTATGGCCTAGAACACATAATGCTTAAGAAGGGATTCTTCTTTTTCCAATTTTCGACTCGTTAAGGGATGGAGAAAGTTCTCGAGACTGGCCCATGGATGATTCGACGTGTTCCTATATTTTTAAATATATGGACACCTAACTCTAAGCTTACGAAGGATACCATTTCTGCTACTCCAATTTGGGTGAAAATGCATAATGTTCCAATGGTGGCCTATTACTGAGAGAAGACTTATCCTAATAACGTCTCAAATTGGAAATCCTATAATGCTTGACGCATATACGAGTACGACTTGCAAAAAGTCGTGGGGTAAGAATGATTATGCTAGAGCTTTAATTGAAATTTCTTCCATGTCCCCAATGATGCAGGAGGTGATTGTGGCTATTCCGTTTACTAATGGAACTGGTCATTCGCTTGAAAAGGTAGAAGTTGAATATGAGTGGGTTCCTCCTAGGTGTGAGGTATGTAAAATTTTTGATCATATTGATGATGAATGCCCTAAAAAGCCGAAAGAACAGGCCACTACTCATGTGGAGGATGATGGCTTTACATAGTGACAAAGAGGAATGGAAAAAAGAAGCAAAACACGGTTAAGCAGGTAGCAGGTCTAACGTAGTCTACTGAGCCTATCGTTAATATTAATTTATAGGAAGGTATCTAAAACTACAGATTCGGGGGACAAAATTATTGATCCTGGTGATAAAGGGGTTGTTCCTAATGAACCTAATATTGTTAAGCCAAGCCTTAAAGATGTTGTTACTTTGAGTGTTACTGTGTGCTCTAATTCGTTTGGTGCATTAGATTCTAATGATGATGTGGTGGATAATATTGAAAATGAAAACTGGAAATCTGATGATTGTGTCAATGAAAGTGATAGTGATGTTGAGGAATTGATCATGGAGAATAAGAATGCCATGCGGCATGTGATTAATAATTCGGAGGGGGCAAGCACTCCCGTTACTAATGTTTTCAATGATTAATGTTGCTTCATGGAATATTAGGGGAATGAACTTCTCCCCTAAACAAAGTAAAGTTCGACGTGTGATTTTTGAAAACGGTTTATCGGTTTGTGCTATCTTAGAATCTCATGTGAAGGATTCTAAACTGGTCAAGTTATGTTCTAGTGTGTTTAAGCATTGGGATTGGACCTCGAATGGTAATCTTTGCTATAAGGGTACTCGTATCATTATTGGCTGGAACCATTTTGAGGTTGATGTGGTGGTTATTACTCAATGTGACCAAGCTATCCACACGCGTGTATGGCTTAAGCGAGAAAAGAAGGAAGTTTTTTGCTCATTTATTTATGCTCATAATAAATATATCCAAAGGCGTGGTTTATGGCATAATCTTAGAGTTCATAAACAATTCATTCGTAGTAGGCCATGGTGTTTACTTAGGGACTTCAATGCTGCCTTATTTCTTGCGGATAGTACGGCGGTCATCACCCCGTCCATGATGTTTCTATGCATGGAATTTAAGACTGCGTAGATATATTGAAGTTGTTGATGTTCAATGTTCCGGGCTGCAATTTACTTGGAATCAAAAACCTAAAGGCGCTGATGGTATCTTAAAGAAGCTTGATCGTGTTCTAGGTAATTCTGAGTTTAATGACAGTTTTGAGGGTGCCCTTGCTATTTTTCTACCATATCGTACGTCGGATCACTCCCCGGCTGTTCTTAAACTTCATTGCCATGTTAAAGCTAAGCCTAAGCCATTCAAATTTTATAATATTATTACGCAACATGATCGGTTTAAGGAAGTGGTAAAGAATGGGTGGGAAATGCATGTTTCTAGATTCTTGATGTATAATGTTGTTAAAAAAATAAGGAACCTGAAGAAACCATTCCGTAAACTTCTATATGAGAATGGTAATATTCATAAAAATGTTGATGTTCCTCGTGTTGAGCTAGATCGTGTTCAAACTGACTTGGACCAGGACCCGAATAATATCTCTCTTCGTGATGAAGAAGCTACCTACGTTATTGCGTATAGTGATGCTTTACTTTTACAAGAACGTTTCTTAAGGCAAAAGGCGAAGATCCAATGGCTTAAGGAAGGTGATTTAAATTCGGCTTTCTTTCATAAAACTGTCAAGAGTAAAGTGAATAGGAGCCGTATTAATGTGGTTGCGAATTCTGATGGCACAATTTTTAAGAATGATCAGGTTTCGAAGGCTTTTATTGATCATTATGAAGTGTTTTTAGGTCAACCTAGTTTTACTCAAGATTTGAATATTGATGATCTTTTTGGTACTAAGTTGGACGAAAATGATGCCTTAAATATGATCCGCAATGTTAGTTCTTCCGAAGTGAAAGAGGCCATTTTTTCTATGGGGAACGATAAATCCCCGGGTCCGGATGGTTACACGGCGGCGTTTTTTAAGGACGCTTGGGATATTGTTGGTGACGGGATTATTGCAGCGGTTAAAGAGTTTTTTACGAATGGAAGACTTCTAAAAGAGCTTAATCACACGGTTATTGCTTTAGTTCCTAAAAAGCAACATCCTTCTCGAGTGAATGATTACCGTCCTATTTCTTGCTGTAATGTCCTATTTAAATGCATTAGCAAGATTATTGCTAATCGCATTAAGGAGAGCTTAAAGACGTTGATTAGTCCTAATCAATAGGCTTTTGTCTCAGGTCGTAGTATTGCTGATAATATTCTTTTAACTCAGGAGCTTATGTATAATTATCATTTGGATCGTGGAGTGCCTAGATGTGCGTTTAAAGTTGATATCCAGAAGGCTTATGATACGGTTGATTGGAATTTTCTTCAGCGTATCCTCGTTTGTTTTGGGTTCCATAAGAGGATGGTTACTTAGATTATGGAATGTGTTACAACTACTTCGTTCTCTATTAGTATTAATGGATCTCTCCATGGATACTTTAAGGTAACGAGGTTTTTTTACCCCTTCGACAGGAGAATCCATTATCAACTTATTTGTTTACGATGTGATGGAGATTCTACTCTAATGATAAATGCCGTGTGCGGTGTTTCTGATTTGTTTACTTATCACCGTTATTGTTCGAAGATGGAATTGGTTAACTTGTGTTTTGCAGATGATTTATTCCTTTTTGCGCATGGTGATCCGGATTCGCGAGGCGCTTGATGAATTTAAACTTGCTTCAGGCCTTGTTCCAAGTCTTCCAAAAAGCACGGCATATTTTTGTAATGTGCTAAATCATATCAAAATTGCTATTCTTCAGATTTTACCGTTTGAAGAAGGTAGTCTTCCGGTTAAGTACCTTGGTGGTACCCCATAGTCACATCTAATTGATGAACGAGAATGTAAGGACAATTTGAAAAGGTGGGAAAGTCAGATTAATGATTTGAAAAATAAGTCTATATCTCATGCGGGAAGACTGTCAGCTGGTTTCAATCGGGTATAACTTATCTGATGCATAGTGGGTATTGGTCGTCCTATGTTTATCCTTCCTACTTGTGTTTTTACTTGATAATGAGCAGCTTATGCGTGGGTTTCTTTGGAAAGGTAGATCTAAAGTTGCTTGGGAGGTTGTTTGTCTCCCTAAAGTTGAAGGGGGTCTTGGCATTAAAAGGTTTGGTGTCTTTAATAATGCTCTTGTGTCTTCCCATATTTGGAAGCTCTTGACGAGAAAGGAATCATTATGGGTTCAATGGATTCACACATACAAGCTTAGAGATCGAATTTTTTGGATATTCTATGTCGTGGCAATATGACACGTGGATGTCGTAAAATCCTTCACTTCTCCCATCTAATTCGGGAGTTTTGTTGCTTCAAGATTGGAGATGGGTCATGTACATCAATTTGGTTTGATAATTGGTGTAGTCTTAGACCTCTTGCTAGTTTTATCTCGTCTAGATACATATACCGAGCAGGTCTCACGTCTACTCAAGGTAGTGAAATACTTCTTGAGGGTAACATTGTATGGCCTCCCTGAGTAAATTGCTAAATATCCTGCGCTTCTCTCGGTTTACTAGTCCTATTTGGTAGGTCCTTATGATCAGCAGGAATGGCGTAACATTCAGGTAACATTGTACCCTTTTCGGTTAATGAAGTTTGGAATTCTATTCGTCCTATGGCTGCTAAGATGATTGATTCGTGAATTTGGTTCACTAATTGCATTCCTAGACACGCAATTAATTTTTGGCTGATTATAAAGAAAAGGTTGAGAACGGAAGATATGCTTCGTAGTTGGGATATTTCGGGTTTTTAGCTTTGAATTGCCCTTTATGTACGTGCAACGTATTCACATGACATCTATTTTTTTAATTGTACTTTGTCAAAAGTATTTGGGTCGAGTAAAGATTATGGCGGTCTTTTCCTAATTCGAGTCCATTAATTGACTCTAATTGTATAGTGACATTATTGCCATTTGCAAATCGCACGACTGACTAGAAGTGTTTTGGCTAAAACTTGGTTACGGCCTACTGCCTACTTTAATTTGGCAAAAAGGAATTATCGTCCTTTCAAGAAGGTTAACAGATCAGAGAATCAGCTTGTTGAATGCATTATTTCTTCTGTCAGATTTAAGTTAATGACGTGCCGTTCAAGAAGTCGAGGGATGGTCTGGCTATCTTGAGGCAATGGAAGCTTTCGGAGATGGTTCTAAGTTAATCTTTGTTTGTCATGATTTGTTCATGTACTTTTAAATGGTCCTTTCCTATTGGTGTAATAGGTTATGTATTTGTTAGTAGTTAAGGGATTGGCCTGTCAATCTGCTTTTAGAGGTTCAAGCTCAGCTTGAGGTTAATGTGGCAGTCAGCCACATTCCATTGTTCTTAACTGGTTTTTTTGGGATTAATATATTTTTCCGGGGTCGTTTCCCCTTTACCCAAAAAAAAAACAAATTGATGTTGATGACTTGGAAGAGATGGATCTAAAGTGGCAGATGGCTATGTTGACCATGAGAGCAAGAAGATTCCTAAATAAGACTGGAAGGAAGATTAATGCCAATGGTTCTGAGACCATAGGGTTTAACAAATCAAAGGTGGAATGCTATAACTGTCATAAAAAGGGTCATTTTGCAAGGGAGTGTAGGGCTCTAAGGGAGAACAGGAACAAAGAACCTATAAGGAGGAATGTGACAGTGGAAACAACAGAGACAACAACTTTGGTGGCTCAAGATGGACTTGGGTATGACTGGAGTGATCAGGCTGAAGAAGGACCTATAAACTTTGCACTTATGGCATATACATCTTCAGGTTCTTCAAGTTCTTCAAGTTGTTTCGCAACTCATATTCTAGGTCATCTACTTTGTTCTAAAGCATGTTTAAAATCTTATGAAACTCTCAAAGAACATTATGAGAATCTGACAAAAGATTTTAATAAGTCTCAATTAAATGGAGGAACTTATAAAGTAGGTCTAGAATCTGTAGAGGCCAGACTAGATGTGTATAAAAAGAATGAGGTTATTTTTTAAGAGGGCATAAAGATTTTAAAACTTGATATTAAGTTGAGAGATAATGCACTAACAGAGCTTAGAAAGAAATTTGAAAAAGCTAAAAAGGAAAGAGATGATTTAAAACTTACCTTAGAAAAGATTGAAAATTCATCTAAAAATCTAAGCAAACTGTTAGAGATTCAAGTAAGTGATAAGTTCAAGACTGGTGTTGAGGTATGATAGTCAAGTAGTTGATATAGTCAAGTGATTGATAGTCAGGTTGAAAACAAGCACAAAACAAGTGAAATGGTATCATGCAGTTCCACCAACCCCCCCTACACTTGGAAGCTTCATGCCACTAACCTAATTTGATACTTACTGATGAGGGAAGTATATGTATATATGTGAGTTAAAACCTAAGTCTGTTATGTGAAATCATTAATAAAGACAATAACTGACCGGTTTGAGGATGAGAAAGAGATTGATTTAATTCTAAAAGATAAAACTAGTTTTGCCAAATAGAATTTTGTAAATCTAATTAGCATGTGAAAACAACCTATGGGGGGGGGGCGGAAAGGGAGGGGGGGGGGGAAAAGTCTGTTAAGAAGACAAATAATAATAAGCAAGCTAATACCCCTAGGAAAAACAGTCAAAGTCCTAGAGTGTAATAAGAGAAACTGAATAATATGTTGACTAACAGAAGTAAGTGAAGTAATTTTAAGTTTAAAAATAAAGCTGTTTATGAATTTGGTAGTTTTAATCATTTGATCAAAAATTTGATATTGAGATCAAAAAAATGGTGAAAAATACTGTATGGAACAATGCTAGAAGGGTGAATCGCCAAAATTCTCAAAGAATGACTCACCCTCATCCAAAAGGAAGTTTTGTTCCAAAAGTAGTCTTAATAAAATCTAGCATTAAAACACTTAATACTGTTGGGCAAAACTCTCAAGAAGCACAGTATCAGTTAAATACAGCCATGAGCCAATTAATACTGCTACCTAAGACCAAATAGTGAATAGGCAAGGACAGTATCAAAAGTTTTTAATAGATCATATTCACATGTTAGATGGCCCTTTAATAAGTCTACAACAAATAAGAACAGTAATTTAAATGAAAAAGTTAATACTAGAAAGGGAAATGTTACTACCGTTGGGCTAAAAGCAGTAGTAAGTGATGAGGCTAATGCTGTTAAGGCCTCAGTATGTTGGGTTTCGAGACCAAAGCAAAAAGTTTTAGACCATGTCTCTAGATACAATGGTGCATAAATGAACTTTAAAAGATTTAACTATATTGATGCACAAGGCAGATCCAAGTCTGTAATGGCTTGGGTCCCCAAGAGATCCTGATTCTCTTACTTTTAATGCAGGGCAGTCCACATCTAGAATTGCAGGAAAATGGAGTCATTGATAGTGGATGCTCTAGGCACATAACAGGAAATAAGTCCTACCTCTCAGATTATGAAGAAATTGATGGTGGATTTGTTGCCTTTAGAGGAGATCCCAAAGGAGGTCAAATCAGTACAGGTAAATTAGATTTTGAATATGTGTACTTTGTTAAGGAGATTAAGTTTAACCTTTTTAGTATCTCACAAATGTGTGACAAGAAAAACAGTGTTCTTTTTACAAACACTGAATGTATTGTTTTGTCTCCTGACTTTTAAGCTTACTTAAAAAAATCATGTTCTTGCTTAGAGTTCCAAGAAAGTAAAAAGAAAAAATGTACAGTGTTGAATTAAAGAATATTGTCCCTTCAGGAGGTCTAACTTGTCTCTTTGTAAAGGCCACATTAGATGAATCTAATCTTTGGCATAGGAGGCTTGGGCATATAAATTTCAAAATTATGAACAAACTAGTCAGGGGAAACCTTGTAAGAGGTTTACCTTCAAAGATTTTTGAAATAATCATACATGTGTTGCTTGTCAGAAAGGAAAGAAACATAAAGCCTCTTGTACGACCAAGACTGGAAGCTCAATCAGTCAACCTTTACAAATGTTGCATATGGATTTGTTTGGGCCAACATTTGTAAAGAGTCTAGTGAAAAAGATGTACTGCCTAGTTATTACAAATGACTATAGTAGGCTTAGTTGGGTTTTATTTTTAGCCACTAAGGATGAAACTAGTGAAATCCTTAAAACATTCATAACTGGCATAGAAAATCTAATAGACCTTAAGGTAAAAGTAATTAGATGTGACAATGGACTAAATTCAAAAATAAGGTCATGAATCAGTTCTGTAAAATGAAGGGTATTAAGAGGGAATTTAGTGTTGCTAGGACTCCACAACAAAATGGAGTAGCAGAAAGGAAAAATAGAACACTAATAGAGGCTGCTAGGACTATGCTAGCTGATTCAAAGTTACCTACTACCTTTTGGGCTGAAGCAGTTAATACTGCTTGTTATGTACAAAATAGGGTATTAGTAATTAAGCCTCACAACAAGACCTCTTATGAACTTTTTCTAGGTAGAAAACCCACCTTTAGCTTCATGAGACCATTTGGGTGTCCTGTTACAATCCTTAATACCATAGATCACCTAGGTAAGTTTGATGGAAAGGCTGATGAAGGGTTCTTTGTAGGATACTCTACCAATAGTAAAGCATTCAGAGTATTCAACAGTAGAACTAGGATAGTTGAAGAGAACCTGCATGTCAAGTTTAGTGAGGATACACCTAATATTGCAGGAAGTGGACCTAATTGGCTTTTTGAAATAGATACTCTAACAAAATCTATGAATTATGAGCCAGTTGTTGCAGGGAATCAATCTAATGGTAGTGCAGGTACAAAAGCATGTAATAATGTAGGAAAAGCTAGGATGGAGACAGTACCTGGCATAGATTACATACTGCTACCATTTTTGACTCAAGATCCATCATTCTCTTCTAATTTAAAGGATTCTTTTGATGCTGGATTCAAACTATCAGGGGAGGATGAAAAGAAGGATGCTAAAGATCCAAAGAATGAAGATAGTGAGGTGCCAAATACAGAGGAGCCAAGAGTTAATTAAGAGCAGGGTGCAAATGTCAACAGCACTAACAACATTAATACTGTTAGTCTAAATGTTAATGTTGTTGGCATAGAAAATAATGCTGTTGATGAGAATATAGTCTATGGATGTATTGATGATCAAAATATGCCTAATTTGGAAGAGATTGTCTATTCTGATGATGAAGAAGAAGTTGGTGCAGAGGCTGACATGAACAATTTGGCTACAACTGTGCCTGTTAGTCCTATTCCATCTACAAGAGTTCACAAGGATCGTCCACTTGAACAAATCATTGGAGATATACATTCAGCACCTCAAACTAGAAGAATGACAAAGAGTGTGACTGAACATGGTATGTTTAGTTCAGGGCAACAGAGAATCAACCATAAAGATTTTCAGAATTGTCTGTTTGCTTGTTTTCTATCACAAGTAGAACCCAAAAAGGTGATTCAAGCTTTGACAGATCCAAGCTGGACAGAAGCAATGCAAGATGAGCTTCTACAGTTTAAATTACAGAAGGTTTGGACTTTGGTTGATTTACCATATGGCAAGAGGGCCATTGGTACTAAATGGGTGTACAGAAACAAGAAAGATGATAGAGGTATTGTGGTTAGAAACAAGGCAAGGCTGGTAGTACAGGGTTACACTCAAGAGGAGGGTATAGATTATGATGAAGTTTTTACTCCAGTTGCTAGGATTGAAGCGTGGCTTTTCTTAGCCTATGTCTCATTCATGAACTTCATTGTTTATCAGATGGATGTGAAGAGTGCATTTTTGTATGGCACAATTGAAGAAAAGGTTTATGTTAGCCAACTGTCACACCCGGCAATTTTCAAAAATTTTAAAGTACTATTTTACCCTTTGACTTTTTGGGTCCGATTTGACTTTTTGACCTTTTGACCTTTTACGGTCACACAAAAAAACGATTACCGCGTAGCCGGTAAATTTTTGAAACGTATTTAAATAATAAATCACATTTATTATTATTATCTCTCATTTACAAATTTATTTTTCAAACTTATTTGACTTGAAAACGAGAAGATATATGTATTCCTATGTTGACTTATCAAAAACGACCTACTAAATTACGTTTTCACGACTCGGACTCTAAAGCAATTTGATGTAAAACGACATTCCAGACAACTTTTTAGTTTTACACGAGACACGAAACCAAGCATAAAATGACTTAAATAGCCTCGCAAAGTTTTGAACACCGCACGCAACGCGTACCGACACAAGAATAATTAAATTTATATTTAATTAACACTTTTATTAAATACAAATATTTAATAAATTATTTAATGTTTTATTTCAAAAACATTTGTTAAAAATGCGAACATTCGAATTAAAGTTTTATTTTTACGGGCAAAGCTTACCTGTGATACCCAAAATAAATAATATTTTTTAAATATATTTTATAAAAACATTTATAAAAATACTAGTCTTGTAAATAATCATTTTTATGGGAAAAATCATTTGGAACGCATTGGCGCAAGTTTCGTGTTTTAAATCGTCCGTTAACTAGCTTAAACGAGTCCCGAACCATTAATTTACAAAACTACACTTTATAGTTACACTTTTGATCCATGTGGTAATAATTACAAAACTCACCCTAAACTATTTAACACTTACACTTATTTTTAAACTTCCCACTATAAAAAGAAAATCATTTAGGGTTTCACCTCATAAAAATAAAACCATAGCCACCAATATTCACACACTCTCCTCCTCTCATATATTCCGGCGCCGCCCCACCATATCCGGCCAGATTCCGGTCACCCGCCAGTGGCAGCCGCCACGCCATCGCCACCACCCCCTGTCATCACCACGACCACCTCGTCTCCTCCATCTCCCACCGAACCACCGTCAACCCACCTCGCATCCCCACCACCTCGGCTGCTACTCCACGACAGCGGACCCCACCTTCACCTCACCACCATTCGTCCCTCTCCATCTTCGAACCACCACATCGCCATCCCCACCACCACGGCTCAGCCGTCGTTGAACCACCACCGTCACCATCATCTTCATCTCCGTCACCACACCACCACCGATCCACCAGTCGCACCACCACCTTCGCATCACCCTCGTCATCACCTCGTCACCATCAACCACCAGCCGCTGTCACTACCTCGACGCCACCAACACCACCACGCTGTCACCACAACCGACATCACAATACCACCACCCTGGCCGACCTCCATCTCCCCACCTCGCCATCATCTCACAGCTGGTTGCCACCTCGGCTCAGCCACCGTAGTTGTCACCATAAAGATTTTGATGTTTGGGTTGTTTGGTTTAGAGTGCGGGCACATTTAGGTGTTCGAGTTGGATTTCTATAAATCGGCTAAAAATCATATTCAAGTTTTTATAAACATAAAACCAGATTAAAATGGTGGTTAATGGTTAAATATATATGTTATTGTTCTTTTTTCTTTTGTGATTATTAGTCATTAGGGTGAGTTTGGATTCGTGGAAAATCTGCCCATATAGGGTGTTTGGATACGAGTTTAACAACCTTTAGGGGCGTTTGTATTTATGGATAAGCTGCCCCTAAAGGAGTGTTTGGCACAACATTGTTAGCCTCAATTTATTGAGTCGGACAAGGAAGCTCGATCACTCTACGATGGAGCTTCGGTCTCTAATTAGTTAACGTTGTAATAGGATATTATCAGGAATCGGACTCGAAAGTGAATCTAATATTGTATATGTTTCGGGTTTAATCCCAAGCAAAACCCGAGCCCGGGTCCTAGTTAAATATCCCGCGTGTACCTTTAACGTGACGGGGTATATAAGCTTTTTCTTATTTAGAAAAAGTAAGTAGTTGAAGTTGTTCAAAATATCTAATAATATCTTCTCTCTCATTTCTCTCTCTTCTTTCTCTCTCTAGAACAACCCTCTCTTTCTCATTTCTAGTTCCGATTTTGTGTTTGATTCTATGAAGTGAAGTGTTACGGGATCCTACAGCCTCTTTAGTCAATCTTAAGAAGGCGCTTTGTAATGAAGGTTTTGATGTGGTTAAGATTAGCTATTTAGGAGAACTTTGGGTATTACTCGAATTCGAGACTGCGAAGTCTAAAGATTCATTTAGGGGTAATGTTGGTGTAACAGATTTGTCTAATTATGGTATATATTTAATCTTGGAAAACAAGACAAGTTTTCAGTATAAATATAACCATAATTCTCATTCTTTTACTATAACCGAAAAACACAACTCCATAGCAACCAAGTTCCAGCAATCCTTTCGATCAGAAACGTACGACTGCTTCCGTGATTTTCCAGACAAATTTGTCAGGTCCGGTTGTACAATAGCTTTAGACGTTGTACCCTGGGAAACAAACGGCGAATCTGTTTTAAGGGAATCGTGTTAAACACGAGCCTCGGTCCACGACCTTTTACTGCTTTTATTTACTTATCGTTATATAGTGTCCGTCTTCTGCTTCTACCCCTTCACTACAACAATTGAGCCATATAGCTTCGGAATTTTATAGAGACCACAAAAGTGGTAGCTAGGTGAGGGCTTGGGCCCACATTTTCAACTTAGTTTTTGGTCAAATAGGTGAAAAGTGATCCACCTAAATCGCCACCACAAATGTGGTCTCAACATTTTATGCATTAGAAACATTATTTATTCTTTTGTTAAACATATTTTTTTTTTGTAAAAATCACTTTGCGACCACAAATGTGGTCTCAACACTTTATGTATTAAAAATCTTATTTTGTTCTTTTGTAAAAGACAATTTTATTTTGTAAATATCACTTGGCGACCACATATGTGGTCACAACCTATTACACATTAAAAAACATTTTCATTATTAAAACTGTAGAACGACATTTATTTTTGTAAAAAGGTATATCGCGACCACATATGTGGTCGCAAGATTTTTTTATTAAAATTGGTATTTTTTTTAGTTATTACAAAAATCTCAAAAAATGTGGCTAACTAATTTTAGTTATAAGAAAAAGTTATTTAATTTCTTATTAATTTTATAAAAAAAGTTTTAAAAAATATATAAATAATATTAAATACAAGACACTTTAAAGGGTAAAATATTTAGCGAAATTATATATTTTATAAATAAAAATTATATAAAAGTATTCTCGTTTCGGTATGTTTTCTCGGTTCGATTCAATTTGCACTACCGTTTATAGTTGAACATGATATACCATCTACTTTTTCAAGATGCAATTCGTCAAGCAACACAAAAACAAACATTCATTTAGTTAAATATTATACATACCACTTGTAGTAACACAAGCGAGTCCTTAGACATATAATCATACGCGACTTACAAATAGACACTTAAACCTATTTGACCGATAATCATACGAGACTTACAAACAGACACTTAAACATAGTTTAATTTGAACATTAAAGCATACGAATTACATTCCAAATGACAAACTACTCCAAATCAAGTTTTCTCATGTTATTGTAAACTTCGTGAAATAGTGCGGCTGAATTAATTTTGAGCTTTCATGATTCTAAATCTTGATGCCGTATAGAAATGTCTTTGTAGACTTGAGCATGAGCATGTGGTAATGAATCGCTCTTCAGCAGAATAAGGCAGCACCATCTCCATCTTTATCTTATCCTGAAATAAAAACATGTAGCAATAAAGGGGTGGACGAATATGGCTTTGTCATTGACCGGATTTGGTTAGATTAACCTCGGTTCTGTAGGTACCCATTTTACAGTATATATACTGTACCTGTGATCAGGTAGATTCAAAGAATCTCCTTGACAGGGTTTCCAGCTCAAAGTGGAGGATCTTCTAACACAGATGTATTAGATTTGCCATGCTTGCTAGTTCTTATTACCGGAACGTCTCAAAGCAGGACAACATGGTAAGAGAGACTCAAGATAGTTTACTATCTTCTAATTTTGTCGTCAATTCATTTACTGGACCTATATCCGATATCAGTGACACAAGCTTGATTCATATAGCAATCTCGCAAGTCACCTACCGAAGTGCTCTTTAATGATGAACTGGAAGGTTTTCCATTCGTCCATTGTGAATACTAAAGAGTATCATCTGACAATGTCTCTTGGCAGAATCATAAGGATCATGCGTAGGACTCTTGTTAACAGTTGTGACTAATTGATGGTAATCAAGTATTGACATGGAATGTGTCCTAATGAGAGATTTATTTGATGATCTCTTGGCTCTAGACTCGATTGTGCGTTTTGGTTTTTTGTATAATCGGAAGCTAGAGCAGTCTTGCACCTATTCTAATATAACTAAACTAGACGTGATGAAACGTCAAATAGAAGTCGTTTGTGTATCTCCGTGACAAATTGAGGGACAAGTTTCTTTTGAGAGAAACCCGTATCTGCTAGGAAGGGTTGTGCATTTGCATCACTGGGTCATGATGTCGTCTTCAATACATTTTCTTTTTTTTTTTCTTTTTCATTACATTTCTTTTTTCATTACTTAACACCTTGTTGTGATTGTACCAGTGTTAGCTCTATCTTGTCCTGGCATCATTCTTCCCTTAAACCATTTATCTCCAATCATACCTAAGATGTGCTTTTCTAAATAATGATGTGTCTTTGGTGGTAGTTCCCTCCTGGTTCTGGTTGGATCACTAGGACAAAGATCAAGACCTTACACCTTATGACTATCCGGGACTCTAGTCAATGAAATAAGATGTTGTAGGGATGAGATCGTTAACCATAAAAACTTTTTCGAAGAGTATCAAGAACTTTGAGTCGATAAGATCACTTATTATTTTCAAGTTCACATTTTAATTACTTTCTCCCCATTATTTTAATTTACTAATGCACTTAGTTTTTTGGAATACTTTATGATTAAAATTTGTCTTGAAATCTACCATGGGGAATTACTTTTACTTTGCATGAATTACATGAAATAACTTGATCCCCCTCAATGTTACTTATGTTCGTCACCAAAAAACAATGATACCAGTTTGTAAATGAATATAAATTGAGGTTGAACACTTTATGTCATCTTATAATTTCATTATATTGAATTGTCATTATTATCTTGTTTTATTAAGAGATTTTTAGGACTGGTTTGAATACATAAGATTTGGTCATGATATGAAGTATCCAATACTCATTAAATTTTGTTTTTTCGAAAAACTTCCCCTTGAAAGATGGAGTGTTGAATACAAATTTTCGAAAAAGATTATGAATCATAAGTGAGAAATCTTGAAAAATTGTGTTCAATCATTTTGACTGAAAAACATTATGTTAGAAGACTTCTCTTCCTACTCTAAGGGTAAGCGAACTTTAATGATGTGACACTATTCTTTTTCTTGAGCGATCAAAACTTTGAATGTCTTGATAAGAACAACTCAAGTTCACCGTAGAAATAGTTGAATATTCTCATTGTTTGGATAAGTTATCTTTATAGATAGACTTTCCTTTATTTGAAGTTCCGGGTTTCGTATGATATTCGCAATAAGCCATTAAGCAAAAATTAGAAATGACATGTTTTGAAAAGGCATTTGATACTCCTTGTTCGAACTTCTTTTTCACGCCCCGTGTCGCTATTAATAAACATTTCTAGTACGTAAATGTTATCGATTCCAAGAGACCATGACGAGAAGAAATTATTTTTTGAAACATTTTCTGATTTTTTGATTTTTTATTTTCTTTTTGAACTTTTATTATATATTTTTGTATTTTTCTTTTTTCAAAAATATTTACATGTTTGATGTGTGATGAGCATCTTGCAGATTCATTTGTCAGAAACCTCCAGTTCTGATGGAGTAAACATCTCATACCAATTCGTATGACGAGATTTACTGAAACCTTTTTTCTTCTTTTTTTGGGAAGGGCTTTAGTAAACTGTCAGCTAATTGGAATTCAGTTCTGACAAAAGTATATTCAATTATACCGTTTTCAACCTGTTCTTGATGAATGCTAACGATGTATGGATTGTGCTTAGCTTGGTACGGGAGTGCTGCACGGGGTTGCATGATATTGCTATGGCTGACTGAGAGTCGCAATACAATGGTATTTTGTTGTAGTTGAAGCCATAATATTGAAGCTTATGTCCGCATCCACATCACTTTGAGCACAATTACAAAATACGCCACGTATTCAGCCTCTGCGGATGACATTGCAGTACAGTCTTGCTTCTTTGACATCCAGCTGACTAACTTATCACCTAGGAACTGTATTCCTCCAGAAGTGCTTTTGCGAAGTATAAAGCAACGGCTATGATCGGTCATCATAAAAAAAGCTAGTTAGTTCAAAGCCAGAAACCCATCGGGATACCAGAGTCACATTGTGATTGGTACCTCTTAAGTATCGAAAGAGCCTTTTAAACCTCTTGAGGTGTTTTTCATTCGGTCTTTGTTGATTATCTTGCACAAATAACATAAAGCTTCACTTTGTTGGTCTACTAGATGTCAGATACATGAGTGACCTGATTTTGCTACGGTAGTCAGTTTGGTCTACGGGTTCACCACTCAAGTCTGCATCTAATTTAGGTTTCGTAGCCATTGGTTGTTCCAATGCTTTGTCCTTTTCCATACCATTGTTTTTTCAGAATCTCTAAAGTTTATTTGGCATGATTGTATAAACAATACCGCGTGGGGGATTGTGGATCTGAATGTCCTATAAAGGAATTTCATTTCCCCCATTAAGGTACACATATCAATTCTTCCGTGCATTAATTTTTCAAACGTTTTGAAAATTTTGGGTTTGTGGAACCAATAATGTCATCAACGTAAGTTATCACAAGTGAATGTCCTCCCTGTATTTTATCGTGGATTGTGGTCAGGGTCAATGATATTTAGTAAAACCTTTTGGAAATCACGAATCTTTGAGAGTTCTTATCCAGCTCTCGAGAGATACCTATGTTTCAAACTTTATAGAGCTTCCTTAGACGGTAAACTTTGTTCTGGTTGATCTCAGATCAATGAAATCCGTCTGGTTGTGCAACATAACCTCCTCCTTCATTAGACCATATAAGAAATGTTGTTTTCAAGTCTCCAACTGATTAAAATTGGAAAAGACTTGTGTGCAACATATGCGACATAAATCCTCGACAGCTTCAAAGCGAGCAGTGGAGCATTGATTGCTTCAAATCAATTACCTCTTCCTGTGGCATAACCCTTTGCTACAAGTCGTGCGTTATGCGAATGATTACAGTTTGGTCGTCAATACCTTTTTGTTTTTCCATCACCACTTTTAGCTTTGATTTACGTTCTTGCCAAAAGGTTTGTCAAACGAGTTCCCAGTCTTGTAGTTGTCAAATGTTGAAGTTCTTCCTGCATTGCTCTATCCATGCAGAAAATCTGCCATTGCTTTCCTTAATGTTTTTTGTCTCAACAATACTCTCGGTAAGTGCGAGCATACACATTTCAGGAATCTGTTGCAAGTTGTCGTTTTGTTTTGCACTGGTTGATGGATTTCACATATATGTATATATATATGTGTATATATATATATATATATATATATACATATATGTTAGCCTTAAATTATTGAGTCGAACAATAGAACTTCGTTCATAATTATATTAGGTCTTGGTCACTAAATTAATATACGTTTTATTAGGCTAGACGGTTAAACAGGATTTTATTTGTAATCTAACCGGTCATGTGTATCGGGTGAAAGCCCAAGTAAACCCGAGCCCGGCCCGTAGAATTACTAAAGGCATGCAAGCCTTTTAGTCTTAACTATAAATACCCCTCTCCAAGGATGGAGAGGGTGTTGGTTCTCATTGTATGTTTCACACTTTGCTAGAATTCAACCATTCCATTTTTTCCTCTCTTGACTTTCTCTCACTACTTTCTCTCTCTACAAATCTTCTCACCTCCTAGCTTATTTTCTTGTTAATCTTAATGAAGTGAAGTGATTATTGGGTGACCGACATTTGGTATCAAGAGCCTCGGGTGTTTAGTGTTTGATTTGTGGATTAAATAACAAATTTCGTGGCTTCTTATTTTTTATTTTTGGTTCAGACTAGAAAAACAAGAAAAAACCATGGTTTGATTTATATTTTCGTGGTTAAGTTGTTAAATCTTTGTACTTTCGTGGCTAGAACAAGTTCTTACATCTATCTTTGTAGTTCTATAGCTTAGTTCGTGGATAAAAGGGTGAAATTGAGCTAGTTTGAAGTTTTTTCGTCATTGCGTTTTGAAAAAATTCTTGGCTGCGTTTTGTGTATAAAGACAAGAAAGTGTACCATGTGAAAACGACTTGTGAAAGTGACCTTTGTACTTGTTTCGTTTTGCTCAAAGTTCATTGCGTCTTGCTTGAAAGACATTGCGTTTTGCTCAAGACTGTTGCGGTTTGCCAAAGATCGTTGCGTTTTGGTCAAGATTATTGCGTTTTGCTTAAAGTTCGTTGCATTTTGCTCAAGAATATTGGTTGCGTTTTGTCAGACAATTTCATTGCGTTTTGCTCAAAGTTCATTGCGTTTTGCATAGAAGACTCATTGCATTTTGTCAAGACTACGTTGCGTTTTGCATAGAAGACTCATTGCGTTTTGTCAAGACTACGTTGCGTTTTGCATAGAAGACTCATTGCGTTTTGTCAAGACTACGTTGCGTTTTGCATAGAAGACTCATTGCGTTTTGTCAAGACTACGTTGCGTTTTGCATAGAAGACTCATTGCGTTTTGTCAAGACTACGTTGCGTTTTGCATAGAAGACTCATTGCGTTTTGTCAAGACTACGTTGCGTTTTGCCTAGAAATTTCATTGCGTTTTGTCATGACAAAGTTGCGTTTTGCTTAGAAATTTCATTGCGTTTTGTCAAGACAAAGCTGCGTTTTGCCTAGAAGTCTCATTGCATTTTGTCCAAGAACAAAATCTTGCGTTTTTGTGTTTCACTGCGTTTTTGTCCGAGAATCAAGATTGCGGTTTGTGACTTACTTGCGTTTTGTCAACAATTTGGACTTTAATTCGGAATAATTAAATGAACTTTGGACTTTAATTCGGACTACAAGGACAATTAATCAACAACAACAAACATAATCAACAAAAGTTAACTTTTCACGGTTTCCTCTCGATTTTGTAAAATCCCGCGAAAGAACTCAATTTCTCGGTTTAAATCTTTGACTTGTAAAATCCCGTGGAAATTAATTACTTTCAATTAATCACAGATTCAATCACAACACTTCATAACACTTAAGATCCTTCAATCATTTTTCACTTCATAATTCTTTAATCATTCATCATGACAACTCCAATTGTAACTTCCACAACCGACAGTCAAATGCATAACAACATAATGGCAGCTGGTTCAAGGGATCGTCCACCAATGCTTGCAACAGGATGATATGCACAATGGCGATCACGGTTCTTATGATACATTGATACAAGACCAAATGGTGATGCCTTACGGAAGTGCATTCTTAAAGGTCCTTACACTCCAACGATTGTCACAACACCAGCTGTTCCTGCAACAGAGGATTCTCCAGCAGTTCCTGAACAAACAACAGTCGAGACAGTTATGAATATGACTCCTGAGAACAGAGCTCATTTTGAATCAGAAAAAGAAGCGATTCATTTGATATTGACTGGAATTGGAGATGAAATATACTCAACTGTTGATGCATGTCAGACAGCTCAAGAAATGTGGGAAGCCATCGAAAGGCTACAACAAGGTGAATCACTCAATATTCAAGATGTCAAGACAAACTTATTTTGGGAGTTTGGTCAATTCACCTCTCACGATGGAGAAACAATTGAGTCTTACTACACAAGATTCTACAAAATGATGAATGAAATGATCAGAAACAATTTGACAGTTGCAACGATGCAAGTCAATGTTCAATTTCTTCAACAACTTCAACCAGAATGGTCAAGATTTGTCACAATTGTGAAGCAACAACACAAGTTGGATGAAGTTTCATACCATAAGCTCTTTGACATTCTGAAACAATACCAAAAGGAAGTTAATGAACTCCGTGCTGAAAGAATGGCCAAGAATGCTAACCCATTAGCACTTGTTGCTACTGCTCAAACACTTCAAGACCCTTATTACTAAACATCAAAACCTCACAAATCATATGCACCAACATCAAAAGCTTCATCTTCCAACCAATCTCATGCCCAACTACAAGCACAAAGGCGAAAGAGATAGCCAAACCAATCACACCCCCATCTGATCAGCCTTCTGAAAAGACAGTGATCCAGAACAAGCTTCAGAAGGATAAAGACATGCAGAAAAATTATGGCTCTCATGATGCAAAGTACTTCAAGAAACTCTCCAAACCTAACCAACAACCCAACCCTCAGAACATCCTCAAACTCCAGAAACAAGTATATGGATACTACGCCAAGGTACAAGAATGATAATCATACTAGACAGTTTGGAAGCCAGGGGGCATGAATGTTATGTTAGGGCAGGGAAAACTGTAGGGGTCCAAGTAGAGCAAACCGTTTAGGGATACAGTGTTTTAAAAAAAAAAACGCAGGAATTTGGTCATTATGCTAAGGAATGCAGAAAGCCAAAACGGGTTAAAGACTCCACGTATCACAAGGAAAAGATGTTGCTGTGTAAACAAGCTGAGAAAGGTGTTCAACTTCAAGCAGAGCAATCTGACTGGCTAGCAGACAGGATGAAGAGATTGATGAACAAGAGTTTAAGCACATTCATTACATGGCAAAGGATTAGGAGTTCTATGCTGACTCAGGCATAGACGCTGAGGCCAATTGAAACAGGTACAATACGATACTGACGATACAGTTGTGTTTGCCAATGACATACAACATTTTGACCAATCTGAATCCATTAGTAACACATGTGCAGTGGAAACGGATGATAGTAATGTCACTCCTGACTCACCGGATATGTGTGATAATGATATTCAGGATGACCAAAATGATGTAGAATGTGATGATGAGCGTGTTGCACTTGCTATTTTAATTGCTAATTTAAAACTTGATGTCGATGAAAATATAAAAATTCCAAAAGGCAATTAAAGAAGCAATGCACATGTGACTCAAGAGTTAACTGAGTGCAAATTATTCTTTGCCGATACCAGTAAGAACGCTGGGGAATCTAATAGTATTCCGGGTTATGTTGCTTAGTTTGGCACTTCCAAATAAACAGACTGATTGAGAGGTACACGGCCATTAATGATCGTACAGTTGACTAGGACAAACTTGAACATAAGTTAAATGAAGCTCAGGACTATTAGCAGCAAAAAGAAAATGACGATAAAAGAAGATTTAAAAGTGAAAGCCTACGAAATTTCTGTTGTCAAAGAGAAACATAATGAGTTAGTCAAACAGAGTCTTTTAACCAAGTCACATTACGAAGGTCTTGTCAAGGAGAAATAAAAGGTAATAACGGATTTGAAGCTTAAGGAAGAAAAAGATATTGACAAAATGATTTCAATGGAAAACAGTTAAAGTTATTTGAATGAAATTGTTTTACAAACACAGAGTCAATCAATCCAAACCATTCATATGTTAGCACCCAAAATGCCCACATTTAATGGGAATAACCTACCCTTTGCCAATCCAAGGGTTTACCTCAAAACGGCTCAAAATGAGATACCATGTTTGTATCGATCCCACCTGACCAATCGATCCTGTCTAAACATACTGTCCCCCGATCGGGAAGAGACCGACTGACTCTTGATAACGAGAGTCGATCAAAATGAATAAAGACTATAGTAAAACCTTTTACTTACACAAAGTTAATAGTCATTATGATATTTTTAACCCTCGACTCCGCATTATGAAATGCCAGTTCGCACACAGGCACCTGTAATAATAAAGAAAATGTGGACAATCATTTGGTTAAACAAAACCAAATATTTCAAAAACTCAGATTTCTTACCAGTGTCAAAATCAATAAGCAAAAGTAGACAAGCATATAATGTCATGACGAATAACATTAATTCAACTCTGAAAGAAATTGTCGATCAGCACCATGGTTAAAACCATTCAAACGACTCTTTCATCTTCGTACCCAACTGCGCAAGATAAAGGAAATCCCCTATGTTAAGAAAAGACATGTTTGATGCCCCTTGCCCTTAAGACTCAGAATGATAGTTTCGCATTTGTACATGAACTTAAGCAAGAAATGAATGCAGATTTAAAGTACGTTGATTCTCTGAAGATAACTTGATGAACTTGAATTTGATAAGGCAGAATTTTCCAACATGTATGATATGCTTTTGCAAGAATGTGTGTCTAAAGATGTTATGTGTTCTTATTTGCAATCTTCATCTGATTTAGATGAGATCACTGAATTACAATGCTTATATCTTCATAAAGTCAGGGAATGTGACTGTCTTGCACAAAAGCTTTCTGAACAAACTGAATTTGTAAGTAAATAGATTTACACTGAGCTTTTCCGGGTTTTGCTAAATTAGAAAAACACTTAATTTCTCTTGAAATCGCTTACAAGAATGTCAAGAAAAACTGAAAAATGACACAGTTTATGCAAAGAAAAGGGCGTACAATGTATTCCGAAAGAACGTAACAATACTATTGAAATAACAAGATTTGAAAGCTCAACTACAAGACAAGAACATTGAAATATGTGAGTTAAAGAAACTCATAGAAAATGCAAAGGAAAATCTGTAGATACAAGTTCTGATAAACCATATGTTTTCGACAACCAGATGCCCAAAGATTCCAAAACCATCAATTTTAAGGAAATCCGGCTCCTTTTTCCAGACTCTCTTGAGTAGAATATATTTTGCAAAGAAAAAAGTCGGTTTTATAACTATAAGTAAGAGGGTTTATCAAAAACACAGTCACTCTACAAATTTTGCCTAATACAACGCAAGCTGTAAGAAACTACAAATGTGATTAAACCAGGCAATTGTATCCAAATTGCACAGTAGTACCACCCAATAACTAAGAGCGCACAGGTGGAAATCAGACTTGTAGGAATACAAATACCTCAGCTATCTACATCTAGAGAGTAACTCACAAAACTAATGTTAGCAGACCACAACCTAGGAGCAATCAAATGAAAGATAAGGTCGTGCCAAACACTAGTCATGTGAAGTTTAAGAAGACTGAAGTAGAAGAACACCCTAGGATTTCTAGTATTTCTAATCAAACAAAGTCTGTAACTGCGTGTAATGAACAGTTTAAATGTCAAAACTCTTCGAATGTTATGGTTTTTTAAATGCTGTTTGCGCTACTTATGGAAAATGTTGTGTTTAATTCCGAATCATGATGCTTGTGTTTCTAAGTTTTGAAAGACGTGAATGCTAGAACTAAAGCCTAATGTATGCCTATTAGTACTGAGAAAACCAAAGTCTAGCGAAACAAATCTGTTGCAACACCCCCTAAGAAAAAAAAAACAGTTGCATCAGAATCCACTATCACAAATTCAAAGAGTTACTATAGGATGTTATATAAGAAGACTAATAAGGCGTGGAAATGTGGATAGCCTTAACAATGCCCATCGGCATATACATGGTTCCTAAGACAAAAAAAAGAAATGGTACCTAAAGTTTGAACGAAAGGTGTGAGACTAAGAAAGTTAGTTTTTCCATAGATAATGTATCTAGAGATAACTAGAATGTCTTAAAACTCCCAAACACCTTTAGGATCCCAAATTTGTCATGTATTTCATCGTCCTCTAATTCTCTTTCAGATTGTACAACTCATCCCTTATTTCATTGTTGACTCAGGACGCACAAAGCACATGACGGGCAATCCATCTCTGCGGGGACATTTGGTTGAAAAATACTTGGTAACCGTCGTTTGGCAATGATCATTTGCTTTAATTCTTGGTTTATGGAGAATTGTTCCAAGGACATATCATGATCAAAAGGGTTTACTATGTCACAGGTCTCAATCACAAGCTTTTTTCCCTCGTTGGTCAATTCTGTGATCGAGTTGGGAGGTTTGCCATTTCCAGAAATCTACATGTTTTGTTTTAGAGATCTTCAGGGAAAACGCCTACTAACCGCGATAATCGAGGAACTGATCTTATACAATTTCACTCCACGGAAACAACTTCATCAGCTCCAATCTGTCTCATGGCTAAAGCATCACCAACTCAAGCATGGTTATGGCATCGAAGACTTTCTCATCTCAACTTTGACTACATCAACTTGCTTTCAAAGAAAGATGTTGGGATTAGTTTACAAAAACTAAGTAAATCAAGGATCAACAATGTTCCCTCTGTGAAGTGAGTAAAGCACAAACGAAGTTCAGTTCAAGTCAAAGACTGTTCAAGTTCGAAGGACGTAAATTGTGCTTCATAATGGGCCTTATGGTTCCAATGCGGGTTGCAAGCATAAATGGGAAGAAATATATTCGAATCATTTGCTCCAGTTGCTCGCTTGGAGGCTGTCAGGATCTTTGTCGCATATGCTGCACACAAGTCTTTTCCAATTTACCAGATGGACGTGAAAACGGCATTTCTTAATGGTCCATTGAAGGAGGAGGTTTATGTTGCACAACCAGACGGATTCGTTGATCCTGATCATCCAGACAAAGTTTACCGTCTAAGGAAAGCTCTATATGGATTAAAACAAGCTCCGAGAGCCTGGTATGATGAACTCTCAAAATTCCTGATTTCCAAAGGTTTTACTAAAGGTATCATTGACCCGACCCTATTCACGATAAAATACGGGGAGGACATTCTACTTGTGCAAATTTACGTTGATGACATTATTTTTGGTTCCACAAACCCTAAATTTTCAAAACGTTTTGAAAAATTAATGCACGGTAGATTTGAGATGTCCTTAATGGGGGAAATGAAATTCTTTTTAGGACTTCAGATCCACCAATCCCCACGCGGTATTTTTATCAATCAGGCCAAATATACTTTAGAGATTCTTAAAAAACATGGTATGGAAAAAGGACAAAGCATTGGTACACCAATGGCTACGAAACCTAAATTAGATGCAGACTTGAGTGGTGAACCCGTAGACCAAACTGACTACCGTAGTAAAATCGGGTCACTCATGTATCTGACATCTAGTAGACCAGACATAGTGCAAGCTGTATGTTATTGTGCAAGATATCAAGCAAGACCGACTGAAAAACACCTCAAAGAGGTTAAAAGGATCTTTCGATACTTAAGAGGTACCATTAACATGGGACTCTGGTATCTGAAGGGTTCTAGCTTTGAACTAACAGCTTTTTTAGATGCCGTGCCGGTTGCGTTGATACTCGCAAAAGCACTTCTGGAGGAATACAGTTCCTAGGTGATAAATTAGTCAGCTGGATGTCAAAGAAGCAAGACTGTACTGCAATGTCATCCGCAGAGGCTGAATACGTGGCGTTATCTGCAAGTTGTGCTCAAGTAATGTGGATGAGGACACAGCTTCAAGATTATGGCTTCAACTACAACAAAATACCGTTGTATTGCGACTCTCAGTCAGCCATAGCAATCTCATGCAACCCCGTGCAGCACTCCCGTACCAAGCACATCCATACTCGGTATCATTTCATCAAGGAACAGGTTGAAAATGGTATAATTGAATTGTACTTTGTCAGAACTGAATACCAATTGGCTGATATGTTTACTAAAGGCCTATCCGAAGATAGGTTTTAGTATCTTATCAGGCGAATTGGTATGAGATGTTTGACTCCAGCAGAACTGGAGGCTCTGACAAATGAATCTGCTTGATACTTCATCAAACATCACCATGTACATATTTTTGAAAAAAGAAAAAAACAAAAATATAAAATTTCAAAAAGAAAATACAAAATCAAAAAAATCAGAAAATGTTTCAAAAAATATTCTTCTCGACATGTCTCTTGGAATCGATAACATTTACGTACCTAGAAATGTTGATTAATATCGACACGGGCGTGTAAATGAAGTTCGAACAGGAGTTTCAAATGCTTTTAAAACATGTCATTTCTATTTTTTCTTGATGGCTTATGTGCAAATATCAGTACGTAACCCGGACTTCAAATAAAGGAAAGTTTATCTATAAAGATAACTTATCCTAACAACGAGAAATTCAACTTTTCTCGGTCTTGAGCT
>BQNB010010836.1:13367-20867 GCA_026074375.1 Tanacetum coccineum | reverse complement strand
TTCTAGAAAAAAGTAAAGACAATGAAGATCCAAGCTGAATAAACAAGATTTCAAGACCAGGGAGAAACTTAAAAGACAACTTCACTTGGAAGCGGCTTTGAAGGACTTAATCAATTGTATTTGTACTTGTTAGGAACATTGTAAGTAATTCCGTATGTGTCCACATATTGGCGGAAGTATTGTTTTAGCCTTAAAATATGGTGACATATCCAGAATTACATTAGTTTATTTATAGCGTGACACATAGGGACTAATAATGACAAGCTACGATAGTTGTGTGTCACTAGGACTATAAATACCCCCTCCATACTTCCATGGAGGGGTGAAGCTCACATTTGTAAAGTGTAAGTGTGTGTGTGTTTTCTCTCTACCACACACACATCTTCCCATCTATTTCACCTTTATCTCTAATAATATGGCTTTACATCTTTTCATTTACAACAAGCCTCCATATCATTTGAATTCTTGTTTTTAAGTCCTTTATTTCTCTACCAATTTAGATGCCTACTTGTTCTTTATTTTACAATAATCATGCATATAGGTTAAATTAAGCCAAATTTAAATTTTTTTCTAGCATAACAATATAGATAAAAATAAAAAAATAAAATAAGGTATTAGAATGCAGACCAACAAAAGACCACCCAATACTAGCACCAAGCCCACGCGCACTATAACCCTAAATGATCAAATGTGAGAATTAATCCTAATTCCATTATATAAAAACGTTTACTCAACAATTCCCAACAAAAATGATTGTCCGGTGAGAAGTGACTTTAGAACTATAGCTTTTGTATATCAATCGAGACCACTACAATAGTAACAATAGACTAGATAGAGTACCATTTTTAACTGTATAAATTTTATAGGAATACGATCCCCAAAAAAAAAAAGCCAAAAAGTAGTAAAATAAACTAACTACACTGGTTAGTTATAAACCTCGTATAACCCATTGCTACTCTTACTAATTAGAGTAATATCCCCCTAGAAAAACATTGTAGAGCCATTCTTGTCATTTTCAACAACCACAATGTCTATGTATTGATTAAAACACCTTACACCTGAGCCTACCCTGTAATTAAGCCTAATTAATCAAAGTTGCTAGTTCTATTTGTAAAAGTTTGTAATTCCTGTTTCAAAGTGAAGTTTTTCCTATCTTCTTGTTAGGAAGGGAAATTGCAACAATGCAATGGAAAAAGATTGTAGCTCGTGTATTTTCGCAACTTTCTGCGATTAAGTATTATGTCCAAAATGAAGTGTTGAAGGAAAATTCACCAGGATGTGCAATTACGGCATGTGAAGACATGAAATAACACCTAGATTTATGTATAAAAAAAATGGAAAAATCGAAATGCCTCAAAAAATGAGGAGGATTATTTACTAATCGTTTCATTGAACATAAAACACGTATTTTACATTGAAGGATCGATATTTCGATGATTGTAATAAAAAAAATCAACGATATTATAGTTTTGTATTAAGTGGCTGATATCACCGCTTTTGTAAAAGTATGTAAAGTTTGGGATGATTAGAAAGTTGACCGTTATGGGCGCCAACTTAGGTTGTCTTTGTCATTTCTATGATCGAGACGTTTGTATATATTTCTGTCTTATATCAGGAACGATCAGGAAAAGTAACTAGCAACTATAATACCAATTATTTTTCAAGCTTGATCTATTTGTTTTTTGAATATTTATTTTAACAACAATTTACTTCCCTTTCCTAACAACTAACCTTAGGTTTTACTCGAACAAGGATGTGATCGAGTCATGCATGTCTATTCCGTCGTTACGGCCATGTATGCGTGATTCGGCCACATTGTTGGTTTATAACTTTTTTATGTTAGAAGATCCCTACCCTAATATCAATCTTCAATCTAACCCATAGTTTTAAACTCGAATGAGGAAGTGATCGAATTATAACATGTTTATTTCGTTGTTACCGTCTGTATGTATGATTCAGCTGCCTTGTTGGTGTGGTACTATCGGTGAAAGATTGTTAGAATGATCAACCCTTAGCCTTATAATAAAAACCCAATTTACCTTTTGACTTGTTTCTCCTTAGCTCTAGTGGTGGAGATGTGTATCCTTGCCAAGCATATGATATGAAACTAATCACGACCGAGCAAATGAGCGTACCAATTAAATGTTACACCCTAGATTAGTTGAGTGATCTGAGTGTTTTCATTTCCATATTTCGTGAGGTGCTTGGTCTTGTACAGGTGATTAAAACGAAAGAAGTGCTTAAACGGAAAAATCCTTAACTTCGGTTGGGATACATTTTCAATAAATTTCTAGAGTCTACTTGAGGACAAGTAGGATTCAAGTGGGGGGATATTTGATGACATCAAATAACGTTACATTTATACCATCATTTATCCCAAATAAATTATCTACTTTTATATAATTATTGCAAGAATTGTTACTTAATTGCTTAAATTTGTAAATTGCAGTAATTACGGAGTGATTTGTGAAGACATGCTAAAAGGCGCACTTTTTGGAGCTTAAATGATGATATTTAATGATTGCTTATTTCTGCTCAATACGCCGTATCCACAAAAGAAGATACGGCGTATCAGCGCCTGGACTTCACAAGAAAACGCGTATTCTCACTTCCCAATACGGCGTATCCATGTTTCCCTATACGCCGTATCCAGCTGGATAACTATTCAGAGATTTGGTGAATAATTATATTTTAGGAAGTTATATCTGATTGATTATAAACTTAGCGCGCACTCCAAGGAAAAAACCCCTATACGCCGTATTGACCTAGCTCAATACGGCGTATCCAGTCTTTTTCAGACACTATAAATAGAAGACTCAAAAACGAATTTTCAGGGTGCAAAATCATATTCTCCATACCATACACATAAAAGACAATTTTCTGAAGAAAAGAAGAGCAACCAAAGGTCAAGCATCGATCACGATTCCATAGAAGACACCGTGTAATTCCTATACTCTTGTAATCATTTAAATTTTGGTATCGTTCGGTAAAACGTTTAGTTTACCTTGGTTATTTGATCACGCTTGTATAATTACAATGGTTATGGGCTAATACCCTAGGGTATTAGCCATCTTAATGAAGGTTTAATGTTTGGTTTGTTTTAAAATCGATTTCTTAATTTATCGTTGAAAGTTTAATTATGTTTATCACATGATACTTGTCTACGTGTTTGAATATGCGACCTATCATTCAACTGGGTCTAGTTACGCCTAACAAGTGAACTAGATACTAGGATAGCTCTCCATATCGTGTTTTATATTACTAGACCAATAGGATCACAAATAATGTTCTATCTTTGTCTTTAAATTATGAGCTTAGTTGGACTGGCAGGTGACCCGTAATGTTTCAACAAGTATGTTCTTAATTAATTGATAAAGACTTGAACAGTGAACTACCAGTATATAAAATATCGTCAAACAGTATCATAAAATAATAATCAACAAGATAATTAAATAATTAAATGCTGACGAACAATTAATAAAGTATAACAATTAATCATAACATCAACGATTATATTTATAGATCAATAAGTCAAAATAACAGTATTAAATTGACCACAAAAAGTTGAAGTATAATTATAGACTGTGCTAAATTAGTGCTCTCGATCCCCTAGTCGACTACCTTGGCAAACCCCAAAGGGTTTCCCCATACCAGGACTGTTCACCCCTTTTCCTCCTTCTTCTTGCTGTCGGCTCACCACCCCGGGAATGGATATCTCAAATGCAAAAATGAGGGCTCTATTTATAGACTTCGAGTTGGTTATGTCGTAAAAATTGAGGTGTGTTACGGCGTAACCATGCTGACGAGGGCATCCCGAATATAGGCTTAAAATATGTTACAGCGTAACCGTATCATCATGGTTACGCCGTAATGCTGACTAGGATATGTAATCCATCTTCAATGTTCATGTTACGGCGTAAAGGTGATGAAGTGGTTACGCCGTAACCAGTGATGCTGACTCATTTATTCTTTAATGTGGTTACGGCGTAACTCCTGCGGGGTGGTTACGCCGTAACTTGCCTTGAGTTTTTTCATTTGCTTGATTTTCACGTCCAAATTCCGTGTCTTTTACTCAAATGCTTGAATTCTTCCTGTAAATGAAATATAAGCGATTAAGTATTGTTTTCAGGCATTTATAACATAATCACAAGCATTTTACAGGGAATTTGATACTAAAAAGTATTAACTATTTGATGTTATCAAATATCCCCCTACTTGACTTCTACTTTCCCTCAAGTAGAACTGTTAGAATAATTTATAAAAAGATTTCCCTAATTTAACTTAGAGAAATGAATTCATAATTTACTTATGCTAGAAAACATCAAAGCCGAACACCTCACGAAAAAGGAGATTAAAAATCACTCAACTCTCAAACTAGTCTAAGTGTTTCATTTTCGGGGTGATCAATCAACTGCACAGTCATAGCATGTATTCTATCATAAGCTTGGAAAGTACATAAATCCTGCACCGTTAGAATAGGTCTAACACTCTTAAAAGGCAACAAGGGTGACACACAGGTTTACGGTGTGAGTCATCCTTTAAATGAAATCTTTACCAAAAGTGTTACACCAACAAGGGTGACAAAATCACACATACACATCCGTAATGACGGATGAGATATGTATGATTGCTCACTCCGTCATTCGAGCAAAACCAAAGGTTAGATTAGAGAATGATATAGGGTAAGATAAGATATGAGATACACATTAATTGGTGTTAAGTAAAATACACAAAACAAATAGTCTAAATAATATAAGGTTGTCATAGCTAGCTACTGTCCATCCATAAGCCTAAGTATCCAAGTCTGAAAATCTGATCTTCAATAATGGGCTACTAGCTCCATTCATCACAATCATACAGATGGCTTATAGTTGCACATCAATACATTTGTTAGTACAAATATGGCTTAATTGTTTGCACCATCTTTATAATTTTTAAACACTTTGTTAGTTTTATAACACATACCAACATGAATAATGCACGAGGTTTATATCTCTATTTATATTGCCAGTGAACATCATATGATACAATACACATATCCTCCCATTTGAGATGAACAATATCAAAAGTGATGATACATGGGGCTCTTTATAGATCAGTAACGATAGGTTTTCCACGAACGTGTAAAATTTTCGAACCCATTTCCCCGAACCATGGACTTAAGTAGCCAGAAATTTCAACATAAAGAATATAGACTACGGGGTTGGCTAAGGCGAAATGGTGTAACGATACATTAAGGGGTTCAAACAAGGATTGGCTTGATAGGGTGATCTAGGGGTATCTTGCACTAAAATTGAGTGCAACAAGGGGGTTTACATGGGAGGTCGACTAAAGTCAGTGTAAAAAGTCAATAAACACACATATAGGCTATTTGGGTGAATTCCTAAATGTTGCCTTCTCGAACCATCTATTCCTTTTAAATAATTAGGTCTCGAAATGATGTACATGCCAAGTTCTAAAGTCTATAATACTACAGGTACACTCAATATTTTGGGTGGATTTTTGTATAATTAGATTAAAATGGAACATTTGGTTTAAACCTCACCAAGTAATAATAAAGGGTAATGTGCAATCTACAAAGATTAATTCTAGTTTAGTTAGAAAAACATGTCAAAATTTATAAAATCAACACCATTTTTCAAAGAAAACTAGAAAATCGAAGGCAAGAATAGGTCAAGTGATATTTCTACTCCCATCCCCCCACTTGTTTTGTACAATGTCCCTATTGTATATTAAGGAAATTAAATAAATAGGAAGATTAGAATTAGAACAAGAAACTCCCTTAAGCATTGCTTCTGAACATATGAAATGTAATAAGCCAATGGAGAAATCTAGAAAATCTCCATCGTTAGCGAAGCTCATTTTCCCCTATGATCACTAAAACAAACTAATAGCATAAAATCATTCAATGGAAATATGCAAGAAATACAAACCTAACTCATTTTCATAGGAATCACGGTTACATTTAACATATGCAACAAGCATTTTAAATCAATTGGTAGCCCAAGTGGACGAGTTAAGTCTCGTGAGGGTTTCCAGAGAACATACCCACAAAGTTCATTTAAATATAGAGTTTTCTGCAAATATGCTCCCTGTGGTTTCCCTAAATTGCAGGTTTGCTCCCCAACTTTGAGAAAGTGCAGGCGGCCTCCCTGAAACCAAACCTTTGTTGCATTCAGCCTCCCTCGTTAGTAACTCTGTTAAGGTGTCGTTTGAAGTCAAGGGCATATTCGTCATTTCATTTCTTTTTATATAATAAACCCACCCAATACCCAACACCCTAACCCGACCCTTTGCTTACCCGTTTATTAAAAAAGGCAAACTTCATTTTTTATTTCATTCTCAAAACTCCCCAACTACTATGTTCTCTTCAGTTACCCTCCCTAGGGTTCTTTGTGTCGCATCATAACCTGACAAGATTTCTTTATAAGGCCTGTAGGGGATACATTATGGATGATCTTGTACAAGATTTCTTTATAAGGCCTGAAGGGAATACATTTGATCTTGATGTTTATGGTGAGTGATCACATTCGTTGTTTTTTATGTGCATTGTTATATGAGATTAGGTTACTAACGTGTTGTTCTTATGTGCATTGTTATTCGACATGATAATCAGGTTACTAATGTGTTGTTCTTTTGTTTTCTTTTCTTTTGTAACAGAGAGCTATACCAATTTATTTACCATTAAGTGTCACTACTATGGAAAGTTTAATGATGGTCCAAAAAAGGAGTACATTGAAGGTGAGACTTGCTTTGTTGATTTGGTAAATAGGGATCAATTTACGGATGTTGTTTTGAATTCTGTTATTAACAGTTTAGGATATGAAATGGAATATGAAGTGCTTTATTGGTATAAAATACCACTTAAAAGTTTAGATGTTAAGTTAAAACCTTTGGTCAGTGAAAGTGACTATAGAAGGTTCCTAGGTTATGTTAAAAAGCATAAGGTTATGGATGCGTATGTTGAAATTATTGAGAAGAATGAAGAAAGTAAAAGTGGTTCTGATAGTGCTAGTGAGTCTGACAATGACTTTGAAGATGAGGAACATGTAGTTCAGGAAGTGGAAGTTAACATGGGTTACTTTAATTTTCAAGTAGAAGATGCAAGTACAGGCACTGATAGCAATATGATCCCTGTGGCACCTAAGGTGAATCTTACAGAAGATAATATAGAGGTTTTAGAATTTGATTCACTAGAAAGTGATCTAGAGGATGTGCCAGAAAATGATAGGAGGTTGGGGCTTAGAAAATTAAAAAAAACACTCATCCTCTAAGTTCTATATAGGAAAAGAATTTGAAAATAGGGATGTAGCTAAGGATTTGATTAGAACTCATGCTGTTGAGAGTATGAGGAACTTGCATTTCTTGAGAAATGATCCTATTAGAATAAGGGTGGTTTGTAATGGTGTAGTTAACTAGTAATGCTGCTACACAGGCTTCTACTGGATCCCCCCTGAAAAGAACAAAGAAGTCTGCAAGTAGACTGACTCCTGAAAAGTG
>BQNB010010835.1:2209-82936 GCA_026074375.1 Tanacetum coccineum | reverse complement strand
CTTGCAAGTTCAGTCCTTGTGGTGAATTAAAGGTTTAAGGATTTGGCAAGAATACCCCCTAAGGGTATATTGAGGGTTTACATGTATAGTCCTTTAAGGACTAACGGTTGTTGAGGGTGAAAGGGTTGGGCTTAAAGGAGTTATGTAGCTGTTTTGGGCTAGGATTTGAATTGGGCCGTTTGGTTTTTATATAAAGGGGATGTGCCAGTTAAGTATTAAAAAAAGAGGGATTGGGCTTTTTATGGGTTTAAAAGGATTTTCGGGTTCATTTTTCCATGCCCTTTCCAATCTCGTGCGGGTCGGCCCATTTTTTCATGATAGGGTTTCGGGTTCGTTTTTCCATGCCCTTTCCAATGCCTTTTGTACCTTTGGCCTCGGTTTTTCACGCTCTTTTCAAATCCGTGCTCGGTTTTGTCCGATTTGGCTTCGTTTTTGTCTTTTAGTGAATATCCGGTACCTGCACACAATAAACACAAAAACAAGCATATTTATGGCATTTTATGTACGTTTTTGGTCTTTTAGGGTCGTTTTATTAGGTAAAAGGTATGTGTAATTACACACATACCAAAATTCCCCATACTAAACTATTGTGTGTCCCCACGCAATGATATAAATACCCGCTTAGAAAACCAAAAATCTCAAAGCCCCTAAACTAATAACCTCATAAAGTAGATAAGTGTTCGTTAAAGGGAATTAAGGAATCCTTAGTTTTGAAAACGCCCCGTTTTTACCATTTTTATAAATCTACACTTATTGCCACACATATTTTTGCACTTTTCTTTTTCTCATTTTTTTTGTACTTTTCTTTTTAAGCAACTAACTAACTTATTTGACTTTCGTTATTTTCATTTGGGATCATAGAACAAGATGCACTTTAATCCTAAAAAGCCCCAAAAAGTATAAATTCATCGTTCTCGACTTTTCACATTTTCCAAACCAAGCTTAAAACGAAATTACCGTCAAATATAAGTTAAGATGCTAACACTACTCATATTTGCAACTTGTGAACTTTTCACTCCCGACAATTATTATATATTAGGTAAATGTGTCATTTCGAATTTCAACTATGGATCAACGTTTTGCAAAATTCTATGCTTCACGTTCCACCCAAGAATAATGAGTTTGAAGGCGAGATCATCCCATGTAGTGACTTTCGTCTCGGCACATCTCAACCTTGCGGCTAAGTGACCAGGCTTTTGACACCCCACAGAGACTAGTATCGGGACTCACGGACCTTTAGTTTCAAAAACTCTTAGGTTTCCCGTATATACATAGCTTATTTAGAAAAACTTAAAATGAAATAGTCTAAGTTCAAAAGCATATTTAAATTTAACAAAAAGAGATCTTACATTTATTAATTCACACTTAATATTTAAACATAACCATGATGCAATTGTAACCCTCGACCTTTTAGAAGGCTGCAACATCAATTGTGAGCCGGCAAGAGACGCTGCACATACTTTATCAGTCTTTGGATTTTTATTCTAACTATGGGCTTTATTTAGAAGGCTGTAACATCGGTTGTGAGCCGGCAAGATGCAGCAAACTTTTATCAGCCCACAGTTTATAATTATTACTTATCATTCATTTTTTTTTTTACTTTTTTTTCACGATATAGAGAAGACTTCTTTTTGGAAAATTTAAGTATAAATTTGAACTAAGACTAAAATTATTGCTATCAACTACATAAAAATTGTTGATTTAAGTTTAATTTTCAAAGATAGCACGTATTATTAGTCCGGTTAGGAGCTTATGGGAGAAAAAGCGACAAATTATACTCATGAGCTCTTAAGATTTTCAAATAATCCTTGTTTAGCATCCCACTCATAATTAACACTATCATTTTTCGTTCTTCACGAAGATCCGCGAACGCTTAGTCTAAAAGTTAAGGAACAAGCTAGAGCTCAACACGCTCGACCGAGTCAAAATTTATTCTTATTCTACCCAGCGGGAAAGTCAAATTGTTACAAAACACTTATTTTATTTTTGAAATTTTTTAATTTTTTTCATTTTTTTGTAATTTTGGTGGTAAAAACAGGATTAAGTGAAAACAACGGCTGCAGGCACAATCAAATCGAAGATCCCCCCATACTAGAATTAAACATTGTCCTCAATGTTTTACGAAGGGTCTCTACGCAAATCCTAAGCCGTTTATTAAGTATGCTTAAAGATTAACGTTAGTCGATAAGATTAGGATATTGGGATTCCCAAATGAAGCTGAGGATGTGAAGCTTGAGTGAATGAAGGACAAAACCGCGAGCACGAGAGGCTTCAAAAATCCGGATAATCTTGGACGTACAAAACCACAAAACACAAAACACGGATAATGGAAGAGGCGAGCCTCCTCACAACAACACACTTATTAGCAAATAGAAAGAAGATAGAATGGATAAGCATGGGTTGCCACCCACGAAGCGCTTGTTTTAGGTCACTTAGCTTGACCCGATCCCCCCATACTTGAGCTTTGTCAAGGGGGATAGAAATAGGGATGACGAACACCCAAATTAGGAGTGTTGTCTCCATGAATCAACATCGGGCTTTTCTGATGAAATAGCTTGGAAGCTTTAAGGCCCCGATGTGATGAAGAAGAGTGAGATTTCTCTTTTGAAGCAAGAACACCGTGATTGAAAACTTTGTCTTCATTTTCGGATGAAAATGTAAGTAAAGTATCAATCACGGGGGGAAGAGTAGAAACAAATCTCGTAGATTCGACTTCAATGCATATCCCCGGATCGTAAATCTTGTTTTTATCTCCGGAAGGAGAAGAACCATCAAGATCGGATCCGAGATCATTATGAGAGGGAATGAAGTCGAAATCCAATTGAAGGGCGGGATGGGTGGGCAAAATATTAGGCACATCAACGGGGATGTCTTCCACCACATCAATGGTTGAATCTCTCGAATCGGGATAATCAACATGAAATGATTCGAACTCGGGAAGGGAAGTAGAATTATCGTCATCTTCCGAGTCGAAATCATCACTCTCAATACCCGGTGGTATTGAGTCATCACCATCAAGAAAAATGTCAATCTCCTCCATAAGAGAGTCACTATCCTCGACCGGGATAGGAGATGGAGAGAAAGACTCGGTAGGATTTTCAGAATTAAATTCTTCCGGAGGGCGGGGAGAAGAGTTATCGTAAAGCAAACTCTCCAAAAACAAAATATCTCCCTCCGGATCAAGGTTGACATCATCAATTCCCGGTGGAATTGAGTGGAGAAGAGTGAGTTCACCGGCGAACTCATCAAGAAGAGAATCGGTCTTAGAAGAAGAATCAATCGAAGTATTTCGATTAAGCAGAGATTCTATAAGATTGGATTCGGCATCAAAGGAATCAATTCCCGGGGGAATTGAAGTGATACTTTCTAACACCTCATTTTGAATTAGATTTACCTCGGTAGAAACGATTTCTTCATCAAGATCAAAAAGAGGATTAGAGAAAAATTTAAAATTCTCCATTGGAACGTCCTCCTCGGAAAATGACTCATCATCACTTGAGGTACAATCATCATTGATATCGAAGAGAGGGTTAGAGAAACTAACAAGATGACTCTTGGGAAAATCATCACAAATGGGCAAATCACACACACCGTCGGAAGCATCCTCGGACTCACTTGGGGTAGGGACAAGGTTCTTAACACTAGACTTTATGAATTCGTCTGATTCCGTTTTCGGAATTGTGCTAAGATGCTCATCCTCCATTATGAGGGAGTCCATTTTTGGTGAATCGGGTGTGATTGCAACACACGGAGGAAGTCCAAAAATAATAATATCTTTCAAAGGGATAGAACTTTCCTCGTCATCGTCATCATCGTAGCAAATGGGAATCTTCCAATATCAAGCTTTAGCCGCTTGCTCTTCTTCAATTCGCTTTTCTTCTTCCTTTTTTTGTATATATTGACCAACCATATCGCGCATGGATGTCAATTGCTCCATAAGCTTATTTTGAGAATTGAAAAGCTCATTTTGAGAATTGAGAAAGTCATTTTGATCATTGAAGAGAGGATGATTGACGGTATATTGCGGGGGTTGAAATTGGTCAAAACCAAAAGAATTAGGATCATAGCAAGAATTTTGCTCGTGATAATAATCTTCATTCATTGGTTGACATTGGTAAGTTTCATGAGGACCCTCGCAATTTTCACAACAAAGAAATTGTTGTGGGTGAAAATTATCAAATTGGTCATAACCGGAATAATTAGAATCATAACATGGATTAGGTTCATAATAATTTAACGGTTGACATTGAAAAGCCTCATGTGGGCCCTCGCAATTTTCACAACAAAGATATTGTTGTTGAAAATCATGAAAATCTTATGGGAAATTAAAGTCTTGATTGTAACACGGTTCCGAATAGATAAACGGAACTTGAGGTGTACAATAGTGACCATAACGAGCATCGTTCCCGCAAAATTCACAAGAATACATAGGAGGTTGTGGAGGTGGGTTAAAAACGTTAGGAGAATCATCAACAAAGTTAGGTTTTGAAATGTAAGGTAATGAATTTTCTTTTTCGGAATAGCACGTCGAATCAAAACATGGCAAAGTTTGTGGGAGCTCATCAATGGTATGATTGCATGGTTCCGGATTAGAGATAATCGGAGCTTTCGGTGGAAAATTATAACCAATATGAGCACCTTTCCCACAAGACTTACAAGTGCATCGTTGACAAAAGATTCCATCTAACGAATCACCACACTCGTAACAACAATTGTGGTTAATTTGTGGAGTACTTTGCGAGGAATTTTTGCCAGGGTCCTGTTTGACAACGAATGGCTCTCGAGAAGCATTAACAACGTTGGTATTGTCATCGGATGACTCAGAAGTGTTTAGAAGGTCTTGGTAAATTCCATTTTCATGATAAATTGTAAACCAAACTTCCTTTAATTTCTTCCGCCATAGAGCACATCCTTGACAAGATGGACCTTCAACCGGGTTTCCACACTTCACATAATCCTGAGGGGGTCGTTGAGACGAGTCGAGCGTTTTATTAGGATCACGAACGAACTTCTCTACGAGACCTCCTTTTGAACAACCACATGATTTATTGTACAACGCTCCACAAGTCGAACATTCTCTAATCGTGTAAAGAGGATTTAAACGATAATCGAGGGACGCCATAAGAATTAAAAATAGAGGGATAAGAAGAAGAATTAAATGGCAAAGAGGTTAAAGGAGATTATTTTTGGATTTTCGAGTTTTTTAAGCAACATATTTTATAGGACAAAATGAGATCGAATAACTTAAACCGATAATCAACTTGCTTCACGGTAGCTCTCTAAAAGAAAAATGCACAAAGGAGCGGAGGAGTAGGAAAGCGCGAAGCTATTAAAAACCTTCTCTTTTCGGGTCGTAGTTCCTCGGAACAACCCTTTTTATACCCCTCTTATAGTTTGTTAATCTCTTAAAGGTGAGCCGTATTTCACAAGTGACACACAGGCAAGTTTTAAATCTTTTGTTCGGGAACTTATTATGATAATGCTTCAGTTGAAAGCATTATTTTGATGATTGTTTTTTTATTCTTTATTAAAGACAATGATTTTATATTTTTAATTTTTCTTGTTTTTGTCTTATAATTATACTAATAAATGAAAAATGAAAAATATTTTTGTATTTTTGTATTTTTTTTTGTTTTAAGAAGAAAATATTCACAAACGAAAAACAATAACTTCACGAGGAAGGGTCTTCAAGTCACTAATCGTCAAACCGGAACGATATTGTCGCAACACACCTCCTCGGCAGCGGCGCCAAAATGATAGTCAACTTTTTAGGGTTAATTATATCAAATATATAGTATAGTATTACCGGAAGTATCGGTTTCTCACTCCGTTATCCATAAAGTTTAAAACCAGACCCGGGTCGTTTGCTCCCCGACGAGGCGTTAAATTGACGGATACGTATTTGGTTTGACAATTGGATGCTTAAATAATCAAAGAAATAATAGGTTTTCTAAAACTACGGGAAATTAATGCAATTTAAACTAAGGTAAACTTAAAACTACGGGAAAAACATAAATAGGCACGAGAATGTAAACTTAAAACTACAGGAAAGCATAAAAAGGCATAAAAGGAAAACCTAAGTCTACGAGAACATGAAAATTAAGGCAATTAAACTTAAAACACAAAAACGAGAACATAAATTAAAAAACGAATGTGACTTAAAAACCTAAATTATCGAAATTTAATCCAAAAATGAGCCGAAATAAGCTGAAACAACTTATTAAGCTAAAAAGAAAAAGTGACTATAAATAATTAATTGTGCAAGAAGTGGATGGATGAGCTATTGTAGCAAAGTGATTAGTGTGTGTTTGTGGTGTGTCGTGTGTGCAAAGAGGGAGGTCCAGGGTTCGAGCCTGGGTCTCTTCTTTTTATAAAAACTTTTTTTTCTCTTTTTGTTAAAACTTGTAAAACTCAGAAAAATAAGCAATATTAAAAAAGGTACTTTTTTACAAAACTTAAAATAAGCAGAAAAATAAGCAAAGAAAAGTGGCAGATTTAGCTTTTTTTTACTAAGTCTATAAGCTAAACTGTTTAGCAATTTAAGAACAGTTAAGATAGCCAAAAAGGCAAATAAGCTAAGAAATGCTTTATACAAGCAATTAAGCAGATAAGCTAAAACTGGAAAGTGACAATATTAATTAAATGTTGCAACATATAACTTGAAAAAGTCCCCAGGGCAGTTGGATGTGTGTGTTGTGTGTGAGATGCTTGCTATGAAAGGGGAGTCATGGTCGAATCGACCCCCATGCCTCCCTTTTTTTCTTAAACATTTTTTTACTTTTTTCTTTGTAAAACTTATAAAACAAGTAAAAATAACAAACTTTAATAAAAAACACTTTTTACAAGTCTTAAGAATAAGCCAAAAATCTGTTGTTAGATAAGTTGGCAGATTTGCCTTTTTTAAACTAAGAGATTTTTAGCTTAACTTTTTGGCTTTTTAGAACACAACAAGTAATGAAAAAGGGAAAATAAGCTTAAACAATAAAGTGCTAAACCTAATAATCATGGACAACCAAAAATAAGCTAGGAGAGTAAGCAACTAAGCACTTTAAAAGGAAAGACAAATTCTACTTTTTACACTAATTCTTAAAATAAGCTAGCTGTTAGGCAATTTCAAGCTCATTAAGCAAGGGGAAAGGCAAAATAAGCAGAAACAGTTAAGCAATAACATCTAAAAAGCAAATTCAAATAAAAATAAGCTAGGGAGAATAGACAGATAAGCAAGAAAAGGCAGATAAGCTAATGGTCTAACCTACTAAACCCACAGCCTAGAGACAACCTTTTGAGCTTATAAATAATCTTGCAAACGGACTTTTAAACCTGAGATAAGCTATAACAGATGATATCCACCCTATAAACTACAAGTACTAGCAATTTCAGAGGCAAATTCAACCTTTAACCTATCTAAATTTAAGCTTAAAAACTTGACCCACAGCTTGCATATTATCCTGTTTTGACCCAAACTTAAGTAAACTAAATGAATAATGTAAAAACTTTGAAAACCAGCTTATGACATTTATTTTGAATGCATTCTAGGCTTAAAAACACAACTCTAAATCTTTGAATCTTAATATTAAAACTAATACTGATTTCGTACTTTAAGTAAGACAGTAAGAAAATTAGCCTAGAAAAACATTAAGACATCTAAAAACCACTTCTTTCTACTGTATTTATATAACACAAGAAGCATTATCCAAACTTGCAAAATACTACTTAACAATGATCAAGATAAAGCAGTTTATGGATATATCAAAACTCAGAATTTTTGACCACCAGCTCCTAGAACCTTAAAAATGAAATTTAAATCATGACAAACTTTTAAAACAGATTAAATTTACCTAAAGACACTAGTTAAACATGGCTTAGTATCTTAACCCAATAAAAACACATTTTGACTCCGTTTAGACCTCTTGTCCCAAACACACCCACCCCCTTTTTTTTTTTTAAAAAAAGCCCCACTAAAAAGTTTAATAGATTTTTAAACTTAATACACTGAATTAGGCAAGGACTTATGATAACCAGATAACAAACAAGTCAAATAAGCATAACCAAGCATGTTTCAACAAGCTTCAAGGAACCAAATAGGCAGAAAACATAAGAGCTTTTTCCAGAGGATTTAAAAGAGAAATTTTTGCAATAAACTTAAACTTTCATTAAAACATTAAGGGTTTACAAGATTTAAAGTAAAATGACAGAAAAAATAAAACTTAAAACATTCAAAGTTAAACTAAGGCTACTCCTCCTCGTACACAAAAGAAAGGATGAATGGGAGGAGTTGCTTATTGCTCCTAGTTACTACTCTTTTTCCTTCTCGTCTTCCTTACTTTATAAAGCTGCCATCTGTTATCTATTTTACTTTTGTTTGTTGAGTAAGAGAGCCTCAAAGATCCCAATCTCATCCATCAATTATCTGCTCTCCAAGCCAATGATCTAAAACCCTACATTTTCGTACTTGTCCCATCAACAAAAGGAATTAAGGATTTCCTACGTGTTTAATGTTTATGTGGGGTTTGTTTGTAGGGGATGTGACTTTGCTTTGGCAGTTTGCAGGGGTGAAAACGAGGGGTGAATAGTGCCAAATGGAGTTTGGAGGAAAAAGGAAAAAGATATACAGTGTTTTGAGTTATAAGGGGTGAAGGAGAATGTCTTGATAACTTGCAACAGTAAGTCCCTCAACCTATTCCAAGTGTGTTAACACTTGAAGTCCTTGTGTGGTGAAAAAACTTGAGACTGGCAAGTTTTTGGCCCCTTAAGGTGTTAAGTGTTTTACATTTCAGTCCTTGTTGTTAAGGTTCATTTAAGTGGGATGGGCTGTTTTAGGCTAACACAGTTAAGTGTGTGGTTTGGGCCGTGTATGGTTTACAAGGGAAATGGGCTAGTATTAATAAAAGGTAAATGGGCTTTAAGGGTTTATGTAAATAGGTAGTGGGCTGATCCGGGCCCTCTAGGTGGGTACGGGTGGACCCACTTTTGACAATTCGGGTTTGTTTTTCCATGCTCTTTCCAAAGCCGTATCCCGGGGTTGACTTTGACTTCGTCTTGGCTTCATTAAATGCACAAACGTTGTCGAGTCGATCCGGAAATTTCCGTTTGAGCTCCGTTTTTAATCCTTTTGCACCTTTGGCCTCGGTTTTTTACGCTCTTTTCAAATCCGTGCTCGGTTTTGTCCGGTTTGGCTTTGTTTTTATCCTTTAGTGAATATCCGGTACCTGCACAGTATAAACACAAAAACAAATATTTATGGCATTTTATGTGCGTTTTTGGTCGTGTAGGGTCGATTTATTAGGTAAAAGGTATGTGCAATTACACATATACCAATAGTCGTAAGAAGTCCCGTAAGTAACCGACACTCAAAACCAAAAACACGAAATGACTTAAAAATGTAAGATTTTGTTTTCGTCAACTTGTTAAATCGGTTCGTAATGGTTGTGAGTTGTTCGGTATCAAGGAAATGAGTTAATCGGTTAACAAAGAGAAAGGAGTTGTTCGATACTCAATGAAATGAGTTGTTCGATTGTCAAAGGAAGAGAATTGTTCGATAGCAATGGGAAAGGAGTTGTTCGATAGCAAAGGGAAATGAGTTATTCGATACTCAATGAATCTTGAGTTGTTCGGTATCAAGGAAAAATGAGTTGTTCGGTTTCACAAACAACCAAAACATACTATCGTCCTTTGTCTTCCCTTCAACAGATAGCAACAAACTCCAGTGTATAACGAAGCTAAAACAGTGGATCTTGTCTCCTGTTTTTTATTTGAACCGTTTGGACCACAAAGATGATAAGTTAACCCAACAAAAAGCTTGTTTAAGCTCTAGAATAAGCTCAAAAATGAAGCTGTTAAGCCACTAATAAGCCGCAAAAATTTGTTACAAGTAAAAGCTCGAAACAGATTGTGTGACAAGAAGGTTTATGACATTTTATAGACGAAAGAAGCCAAATAAATCTGTTGCTAATTTTTGAGGTGTCCTTTTTTTCTTTTCCAACCAAAACACACTCTTATTGGTGAAATACGAGACACACACACACGTTCTATATTCAAAAAGCAAAACAACAATAAGCCCAGTAATGAAGTTTTTAGGGGAAACTGTTTAAAGCCCAACAAAGATTTAGAGATTGAATCTCGAACGTGATATCAAAATGTTAAACAGTTTTCGATAACTGTTTTGTAAAAAAAACATGACTTTTAAAATAAGCCAACAAAATAAAATAAGCTGAAAAAGTAAGCTTATAGATAAGCCAAAAATAAGCTAAACCAAACAATCACAACGAAACCACTAAACCCAACCTTGGCTCTTGATACCACATGTTAGAGATATCATTTCATCACCATGAACACAAAATAAGAAAATTATTTTAGAGAGAAAGAACTAGAGAGAGAAATAAAACAAAGAAAATGGTTACTAGCACATAGAAAGAAAAAAAATGAGAAGCAATACCCTCTCTATACTTAGGGCTTTATATAGTTACAAGGGTGGACAAGCCTTGTGGGCTTTGTCTTTGGGCCGAACCTAAATGGAATGGGCTTAAGCCCGACAACTAGGCCCAATTAGCTTAAATAAATTCTCGTAAACTATGATTCACTTATACAAGGCTCGGGAACAATAATGACCATCACTTTACTGAAAACACGGCTAACAAAGTCCTCTAAGGATTTTATTTTATTATTGGCGACAAATAAATTTATTCTTTATTGATATAAAGTAAACCCGGTTTAGGCTGTATTAGTTTGAAATCATTTCCTAAAGAGACGATATGGTGAGAATAAGGTCTACATTAAGGTTCTAATTTCGCATGATTTATGGATTATCCTTTTTATTTCATCCGAAACAACTCAACTACGAGTCCAGAGACGGAGACTTTATTTAGATAACCCCGGAGTCAAAATTTGGCTTTATTATTATTATTATTATTGCAACATTATTAAACCTCGGTCCTTTAAACAACTGCCACATCGGTATGCGAGCCGACCATGGTCCAGGAGTCTTATTTCGACCTCGGTAATTTCCTCGACCTTTTTGAAGGCTACAACATCGGCAGCAAACCAACCAGATGCAGCAAACTTTTATCAGTCTCAGATTTATTATTCTTACTATGGGCCTTCTTTTAAAGACTGCCACATCGGCAACGAACCGACCAAAGACAGTAAACTTTTATCAGCCCACAGTTATTATTATTATTATTATTAATGAAGGAGACACTAGTTAGAACTGAGCCTTCATAGATAATAGACAGAAAGAGCAAAAGTAGGTGTGACTTAGCGACATATGAGAGAGAATAATATAGTACATGAAGAGATAAATAATCTATATCGCTTGACAGGACTTGTATCGCGAGCTATTATTAGAGAGTCTTTACTGAAGAGTCGTGAAGATACTCTAGCCCATATGTCTGAGGCTTGTGGTCCTTTTCGACAGTGCCGAACCTGTATAAGTGTGGTTTTGGCTTAAGCTCCGACGATCGACTCCTAGTCGTCATATATTAGTTTTACTCAAATATAGTTTAGTTCGTCCGTATTGGTTGTGTGTGTGAGGTTAGAACAGATGATGTATAACTCGCTAGCAGAACACTGTGCAATCGTTGGCAACGCGTATAATACTCTCAGATCGCTCGCAGCTCTGTAGCGGTGGATATTACTACGACGGCTAGACGCTATATAGTTCTTTGTTGAGTATTAGTGAGTTATTAGCCTATTGATGTGTTCTGTGTGGTTATGTTATATTGTTGTTTCATGCACGACAATTCAAAGAGGATTAGCCCCCTATCCCTTTGTCCTTCTTTTGATTGTATTTATTAGATAGTGCGGAAACATGCTGATTCTAAGGCGAGTGATAATTTGTGTTGGAAGCTCAGATAATTCTGACGTTTTGTGTGGTTAGGTGTAGATATTTGGAGGGCGAGTCTACGCAGTGAATTGAGCAACGATTGAGTTGAGTGTTCTTTTACGCATCTTAGATTGAGTTGCGTCTCTCGAGTGTAGCATAAAAGCGCGTTATGGGAGTATCGCGCACGCGCGCTTTTTGATCCTGAGAAAGTGCGAATTAGACAGCTAACCTGACTGAGTGTCGCTCTGACGTCGGAAGGACTATCTGGATTGAGATGTGAATTCATATCCGGAGTCACAGATAATCTACTGATGGGGTATATTTTTACAATGAGAGGGAGTAATTTTGCAACATTATTAACCTCGGTCTCACTTTAAACAATGCAAGCTCTTCGTGTATGCGTCGTCCGAACACAGAGGTTTGTTCATGTAGTCGTATTACGACCTCTGGTTTTTCCTCGTACCTTTTTTTATGAACGGGTACAACATCGGCAGCTCATACTCTCATACCAGGATGCGCAAAACTTTTGTATCAGTCTCAGAGTTAGTGATTGCTTACTAGGGCGCTTCTTTGTTTTAGACACAAATCTAGGATCTCATAATGCCACATCGGACAACGAACTCGACCAAAGACAGTAAAACTCTTTATCAGTCCCCAGTTATTATATATTATTATTTTTATTACCTTCCACCCTTTAAACGACTGTCACATCGGTATGCGAGCGCCATGATCCAGAAGTCTTACTTTCGATTCGGTGTTTTATATTATTATTATTTATAGCCACAAATTTGCAAGTGCTGTTTTGGTCTTTTAACTACTAGTCAAGGGTTAGCCTAGCCGTCAGGAATCGGTACCTATTTCCCCACAAACCACTGCACAAAACTTACGAGTGGTGTACCTTACTGTTTGCACAGAAGGATATCTCTACGAATAGGGATATCATAAATGTAAGAATCGCGCAATAAAACTAAAGCAACTCTTTATTATTTAATACAACAAAATTATACTGTTTATAAGTTGAGGGGAGCTAAAAACGCCACTGAATTTAACCTCCATGAGCTCTAAGAGTACGACAGAAATACTTCACGCTTGCATATAAATGATATTCAACTATATCATTTCTCGTTCTATCATGTAAATTTAAAATCTTAATAAAAAGATCCGTGAAATGATTCGTCTAATAAAAAAAAATAAGCTTGACATATTTTAAAGTCTATTAAGTATGAAACTTGAAAACTCTCGCGAGCTTTTTCAAGCTAGAATTCGCGTTTTAAGTTTTTGTATAAAGTCTTGCTAAATGCAATTATATTTATATAAGTTAAGGGCAAAGCTAGAGCGCAACATGCTCGATACAACGTCAAAAATTTATTCTTATTACTCGTACCATCGGAAAATGCAAAAATTCGTGTCAAAAACACTTATTTTATTTGGAAATTTTTGGTTACATCTGGCCAAAATCAATATTTTTGCTATTTTTTGGTGGTAAAGCCGGGGTTGAACGTGAAGACAAAGAAATTCGCAAGTAAGATCAAATTTGAAAGATCCCAAATGCAAGTAAGATCAAATCGAAAGATTCCTCCATACTAGAACTACACATTGTCCTCAATGTGAGACTGTCACCCCATACTAATTTTAAGGCATAATCCAAATATTAAGGGGTCTCTACGCAAATCTAAAGCCGTTTATTAATTATGCTAATAGATAAATGTTAATCAATAAGATCTAGGATATCGGATTCCCATATATAAGCATGCGAAGGATTGAAGATCGAGCGAACGATGGACAAAACCACGAGCACGAGAGTCTTCATAATCCAGGGCAATCCTAGACATAAAACACAAAACACGAAACACGAGAAAGTAAGAGGCGAACCTCCTCACAACACATTTATTCATAATTATTATACTAATATACTATTACTAAGGATAAGCATGGGTTACTACCCGCGAAGCGCTTATTTTTGTTAACCGAGTCACGAGCCTGACTCGACCCTGAATTTAGTGGTCCATGGGGAAAGTTTGGAGATTCAGGACAACCATTGGTGGTATGTCCCCTCCAAAATAGTGTTTAAGTCTATGACCGTTCACCTTGAAATTTGGTCCGTCGGTTTGAGATAACTCGATGGTTCCATAAGGGAAAACTTGAGCAACGGTGAATGGTCCGGTCCAACGGGTTTTGAGCTTGCCCGAGAAAATCTTTAATCGAGAATTAAAGAGAAGAACTCGATCACCAACGTTGAAGACGCGGTTCTTAATCTTGGAGTCATGAATCTTCTTCGTTTTCTCTTTGTAGATTAAAGAGTTCTCGTAAGCTTGATCCCGGAGTTCATTTAATTCATTCATTTGAACTTTCCGGTGATCACCCGCGGTCTTAAGGTCAAAATTGCAATGCTTTAAGGCCCAATAGGCCTTGTGTTCAAGTTCGATAGGAAGATGACAAGCCTTTCCGTACACAAGCTTATAAGGAGTGCACCCGATGGGTGTCTTGAATGCGGTATGGAAGGCCCATAAAGCATCATCTAACTTATCGGACCATGAAGCTCGGTTTTCGCCTACGGTCCTTTCTAAGATACGTTTCAAACCACGATTTGAAACCTCCACTTGTCCACTCATTTGTGGATGATACGCGGTAGAAAGACGGTGGGTAACTCCATACTTAAGCATGACCTTTGCGAATTGGTCATTGCAAAAATGAGTACCGCGATCACTAATTATAGCATGAGGAGTTCCAAATCGGGCAAAGAGAGATTTTAAGAATTTAACAACGACCCAGGAATCATTAGTAGGGAGCGATTTTGCTTCAACCCATTTAGACAAGTAGTCAACGACCACGAGAATGTACTTGTTCCCTCGAGAAGACGGGAATGGTCCTATAAAGTCGATGCCCCATACGTCAAAGATCTTACATACTTAAATTGCATTTTGAGGCATTTCGTCCTTTTGTGAGATTTTCCTTGACGTTGACATGATTCACATGACTTTACCATGTCGTGGGCATCGTGATAAATTGTCGGCCAATAGAAACCGAAATCAAAGACTTTCTTAGTGGTGTAGTTCGCACCATGATGTCCCCCGGTGGGTCCATTATGGCAAGCCGTGAGGATATCAATGGCTTCTTGGCCGTGAACACATCGTCTAATCACTTGATCCACACAATGCCTAAATAAGTAGGGGTCATTCCAAAAATAATGCTTTACATCCTTAAAGAATTTTTTCTTTTGTTGGGACGACATCCCTTTCACTACAAAATTCCCCGCATGGGTAATTTGCAATGTCGGCAAACCATAGGGTACTAGAATCACCATGAAAAGATATCATTCCAAGGGTCTCAAGAGGAAATGTTTCATTAATTTACTTTTTCTCCAGATCACCTTGATGAGGATTTTCTAATCTCGATAAGTGGTCGGCCATGAGATTCTCAGCTCCTTTTTTATTATGAATAATTACATCAAATTCTTGGAGTAGGAGAATCCACTGGAGCAATCTCGGCATAGCATCTTGCTTAGCAAGAAGATACTTAAGAGCCAAGTGATCCGTATACACTATAGTCTTTGATAAGACTAAGTAAGGACGGAATTTCTCGAAAGCATACACCACGGCTAATAATTCTTTTTCCGTAGTAGCGTAATGTGCTTGAGCATCCGTCATGGTCTTACTAGCATAATGTATAGGCTGAAAATGTTTGATCTTACATTGCCCCAAGACTGCACCTACCGCATAATCACTAGCGTCGCACATTATTTCAAATGGTAGGTCCCAATCGAGGGCAACTAAAATCGAGGCTTCGGTTAACTTTTTCTTAAGTATATTAAACGCTTTAATACATTCTTTCAATAAAATAAACGGGGTTTCTTTTTCTAGAAGATGGGTCATCGGCCGGGCGATTTTTGAAAAATCTTGAATAAATCGACTATATAAACCGGCGTAACCTAAAAAACTTCGAACACCTTTGACAGAAGTCGGATGAGGAAGTTTAGCAATAACATCAACTTTAGCTTTGTCGACCTCAATCCCGTCTTTAGAAATCTTAAGGCCGAGGACAATGCCCTCTTTAACCATGAAATGGCACTTCTCCCAATTTAGAACTAAGTTGGTATCTTCGCACCGTTTTAGCATTTTGTCTAAATGGGAGAGGCATGATGAGAAAGAATCCCCGAAGACTGAGAAATCATCCATAAAGACCTCCATTGTTTCCTCGATCATGTCGTGGAAAATGGCAATCATGCACCTTTAGAACGTGCCCGGAGCATTACATAAGCCGAAAGGCATACGTCGGTAGGCAAACGTCCCATAAGGGCAAGTGAAGGTGGTCTTCTCTTGGTCTTGCAGGTCAATAGGAATTTGAAAATATCTGAAAAATCCATCTAAAAAGCAATAGTATTCGTTCCCTGCTAAACGTTCAAGTATTTGTTCCATGAAAGGCAACATGAAATGATCTTTACGAGTGGCATCATTAAGCTTACGGTAATTAATACAAACACGTCATCCCGTAACTAACCTAGTAGGAATTAACTCATTATCTTCGTTTTCAACTACGGTCATACCACCCTTTTTAGGCACATAATGAACGGGACTCACCCACGGACTATTGAAGATAAGGTAAATATATCCGGCATCAAGAAGTTTGATAACTTTCTTTTTGAGAACCTCATGAATTTTCAGATTCACCCTTCTTTGATGTTGAATCGCTGGTTTAAAATCATCCTCCATTATTATCTTGTGAGTACAAAAATGGGGGTCAATGCCCTTAATGTCAGAAATTTTCCATGTGTTGGCCCGTTTGTGTGACTTAAGAACCTTTAAAAGGGCGGTCTTTTCTTCATCTTTTAATTCTTTAGAAATTATGACGGGTAATTTATTCTCGGTCCTTCTAAAAAATGCATTTTCTAAATGAGAGGTAATTCCAATAAGCTTCGATTCTGTGGTTCTTCGATCAAGCTGTCGTCATGTAAAATCAACCTTGTTCCAAGGTCAGCTCATTCCTTCATTGGAGGGAGAGTCGGAGAAGGGTCTTCATTCAATAATTTCTCAAGGTAAACGTAGAAGCACCGCCGAATAATTTTTCCTTATTACTTAGAAGACTCTTAAACGTAGAAGCAAACTTCGGCATATGAAGTAGGCATCGACGGAAATCTCTATATCGTCGTGTACATCATTTGAAAGACTTTGAGAAACTTCAACATTCTGATTATTAGCCTTTCTTCACAGAGTTTGGTCGTTAAGCCCTTAAAGGATAAGGTATTAACGTTTAAGATTAGGTTCGGAAGCAACTTAGGGCTCGGATAGGAAACTTCGGACAACTGGAGGTTTGGATTGAGGCAATACTTCATAAATTTGTAGATTGCCCCTTGTCTTTGTCGCCTCGGTTTTCACGTTCAACTTCGATTCGGGAAGAGGCGAAGGATTAGTGGAATCGTAGGTCATATAAGTAACACAACTTCGCGGTTAAGGGGTATTGATTTAGTCACTCTAGGGTTAGCTTCGGTAATATACTAGAAGTATGCCCGACACGATGGACCTTTGCAATTTGAAGGGAAAACTATCATTTTCATGTTTTTAGCGCATTATGTTGTCTTGCCATCGTAGTCTCAATATCATTTTTTATTTTGTTCTCATAGTATGTAATATGATTTTGCATGGCATCTCAATTAGTTCATTAATCTTAGTAGTTTTTGAAGGTTGAACTTGAACTTGATTATTCGGAGCTTGATAATTTCCTTGATTAAAATTATTTCCTCGGTTCTGATTGTATCCTTGATTTTGATTGTATCGGTTTTGATTATTTTGCACATTCGGTTGATTGAAACCAGGTGGTCCACGGTAATTATTTGAGCGATAGCTAAGAATATTACGCCTGGTCCCTGATGGTTTGGTAGGAATTACCCCAAATTACTGGTTACCAGTCATTAGTGCATAATACGGCCTGAGAGTAGCCTTCTGGCGGTGGGCATCGGTAAATGATTGAGGGACCACTATACACCCCCAACAATTCACAGCAGCGGTATACACTTGGGGTTGCTACTTCTAATACACAGTGCTAGATACAACTAGAAGACCTCTATAATTGTGTTTGGTTAAATCAATCTGTTGATTTTATGAAATCAAAATAATAGTTGTCCATAATTTGCTTCTCAATGAAAAAGCGCTTGAAATAAGCGACACAACGAGTTTGATCATTTGTAGAAAATCAATTATGGTATATTGTCAAATTTAGACTCCCAACTGAATCAGATAATCCAAGCATCTAAATTTACTGAGAAAAAACATGCTTAAAACGTCACATAAAGGATGGTGAGTTCATAGGTTAGTTTAGATATGAAATAAATAAACCAATGTTTCAAGTATTTTATGCAATTTATTCCTTAAATTTTCCTTTTAATATATGTTGATTTTTAAATCAACAGTTGCAAATCATGCCAACCATTTAAATCTCCACAATAGTCGCAAAACGTATTACATAGGACACAAGATTTTCCCTAGTGATAAAGAAAACCGCAAACTATCACAAACATATAAACTTCCGCTGATGAACAACAAAATGCAAACATCACGAAACTGATTTCGTTTCCTTAAGCTCATGACATTGAAGCTCGACAATATTTCCCTGCAATATATAGTATTGCCAATTTTGTTAAGTTCTAGATGTTTAACCCGAAACATCACCAATTCGACATGCTTTTCTAACGTTTCGTTCCCGTGATTAGCAAATCACCGAACGGGGAGGTCGTTTCCGATAATGACTCAATTCATAACATTCGGCTCCACATTAACGTAAATTAACAACTACATCTATGCAAATTGATAGTTCATGATTATAGGTAACTTGGGTCATATCGCCTACTTAGGCAACACGTAATATAATATAAAATTGATCCCCTTGTGTCACTATATAAAACAATGCATCTTTTCACCCAAAAAATATATAAAACATTTATCCAAAACGAGTAAAAGTGCAGGCTATGAAACTCGCTTAATTTCTTTAAAAACGATCACATGGATATAAGATCATCCAGTAAGTAAAAGAGATTTGTAGACAAGCATGCTTATTCCCCCCCAAGGGTTTATAAAAACATTCAAAAGATTGAAAAGCGGAGGTTATGAATCACAGTGATAGATGAAGATATGTAATTGGCAGTAGGCATCTAAACATGCACAACATTAACGGTAGGCGACGCTGCTACGATCAGGTCTTTGCGACTATAATTATAACGGCTAAGTCCCACTTCGCTAGGATAAATGTATTTGGGTTTCCCCGTTGAATGGTTACATCAACGCCGTCAGGTTGATAAATGATTTATATTTAAAGTTATATCTGTTTGGTGGTCGGTTAAGATAAAGAAATTGAAGTGACGCATGTATGTATTATTTTGCCTTTTATATTACATATGGAACAAACAACACCCTTATATATCTCATACGCGAATCATAAAAAAAATGCAACCATCCCAAAAGATCTAATGTTGCATATATAATGCTTGTGAAGTATTATATAATTAGTGTGAGTAAATAGTTAAACCATTTGTTGACTCGTCTTCTGTGGATAAATCACTGATAATAAATAAATGCATCTTGCATAACCGTTAGATCACCACGTTTTTAAGTTCCGAACTTAAGTAAACAATGTTTGTAACAGTTTAAAACGATTATAGAATATGGAATACAATATTTATAAAAGTTTACTTTGTTTACATCGAAGGGTGTGTCGAAAATCATTCGTCTCATTATAAAAGTAAAGTTTCGTTCGGTTTGTTGGTTATTATACAGTTATATTTTAGTCTATCTTTAAATATAATCTAGTTCCTTTATCAGTTTATAGAATAATAGCAGTTTAGTCGAATCGTAAATATAGTAATTTATATAAATATTTCTCATGAACTCTCCCCGGTTATATAACGTTTTCACGTTTTTCGCAAAAACTCGACGTTTTCATATCTCAATATATATTGTTGCAATTGTTTAACGTGTTAATATTTCAAACCACTCACGTTTTTAGTTATAACTATATTATATATTTTTATTATATCTCTTAACTAAATACAAATAATAAATGTTATATTTTTTTAACCAATTTTAAACCACAATTTAGTCGATTTTTATAAGATTAAAATCGCACGTTTATATTTAATTAAAACGATTCGCGCAATCAAACACTCCCTTTATAGATATAACCATCGAACCCTTTTGTGAATTAGTTATCAAAACCAAACACAAACTTAACGTTGTGTAACCGAGAACCAACCGCCATGTGATTTCTGCCCGAACAAAGCACCCCTAGTTGTTCTTCTACTAAGCCAAACGGCCTCTTGTGCGAGATATGAAAAACCATACAACCCCTTAGGTGGCACATAACAACCAAACACACCTCTTTGCTGTGGACCGGACCTTAAACGCACTCATTCGTGCTATAACAACCATAACGCCCATGATGGATGCATATAGTAATCAAACCACCCTCTAGTGGTGGTGTTGATGCCTAACGCCACCCTTCGTGGTGGTGGCTGCCAACGCCCAAAAGCCCCTTTGTGCAAATACCGCTACCAAAAACATCGCCTTATGGCTGTTCTCCAAAGCCAAAAGCACCGCTTGCCATTTTTTAATAACCAACGGATGCACCATATTTGAGCCAACAATTCAACGCAACCTAGGGGCCGATACAACTCGTTACAAACACAAGCCCTCAGGGCTGCCACTATACCAAAACACACCCTTGTGCGTGGCTACCGATACGAACACCACCTTGCGGTGGGTTTCGGTGGCAATATAAACCAACACACCCCCCTTTTAGGGTCAAAAATTTTGTCCCGAAACAAACGCCCTCGTGGGGTGTTTTTTTTTAAAACCTCAAATGCAACCCTTTCTCGGTGAACTTCAAAAACGACGACTCCTTGTGGTGCTCGGGAAAAAAAACTCAGCTTGCTGCTGTTTGACGGATCCAAACGAACTCCATCCGCTGTGGTGCGTGGTGGGTTTTTTGGTGGCGCGGCTGAGACAGCGGAGGGGGGGAGGGGCAAAAGGCGCCGTGGCCGGCGAGTGGTTAGTGGGTTGGGTAGTAGTAGATCGAGAATAAGAGGAACACATTTGGTGTTCAGACGGAAAATTCTGCAGAAAAGTTTTCCGTCGCCGGCGACGGCGGCGTAGCGGCCGGCGGTGGCTGAGTGGTGGCACGGCGCGGGCGGAAAAAGGAGGGAGAGGAAGAGAAAAGCTATATATATGTTCTGTGTGTACCATTTTGAGATGGAAATGTAATATTATATGAAAAAGTTTTAATTATTTATATTGAAAAATTTTAAATCAAAGAGGCATGTGTTAATTTCTTGAGGGACTAAATGTGTAACTTGTTAAAGGATACTTTTAAAAATAATTTGGTTCGGCACTCATTTGAGCCGATTATCGAATGACTTAAAGTTACGAAACTTGCGCCATTGTTTTTCCAAATTAGGTTTTTGATAAAAATGAGTATTTATTTGATTATATTTCGTAAACATTTTTATAACATTTATAAAAATGTTCGTTATTTATTTGGTGAACCGGTTACGACTCGTTCAAATGTAAAAATAGAAATAAATTTTTAGCCCGTATATTTGCCGTTCATCAACAATCGTTACTGAATTAAAATGAGGACTAATTATTAACATATTTTCATTTTAATAAAAAAGTGTAAATAATTTATAATTTTATTATTTTCTCATTTCTAAATTTGCGAAGGTATTTCAGTCACCTTATGACTGTTTTCGGATTTCGGTAAAACAAAAAACTAAAAAGTCTGTACAGATGTCGTTTACATCAAATTGCTTTAGATTCCCGAATAATGAAATGTGATTTTAGCTGCTCGTTTTTTGATAATTCAACCTAGGATAAACTTAGATCTCTTTATAAATTCTGAAAATTCTCGGATCGGATGTTACAGTACTACCTTTAAAGAAATCTCGTCACGTGATTAAATTTTTCGTTATCCGATTGTAGTGACCAAGAAAGACTTAGGTTAATATACTCGTTCTAATCAAGACGAACTGATAACTTTATTCAGCCTAAATTCGGGTGTTTTCTACACTCTCAAATCTACCAAAAATTTTGGTTTAGGTGTGTCCAGGATTTTAATCCATCAAAATGGTTTTTCATAAATATTCATTACAGATCTTATGAATCGCGTTCAACGCGTTTATAGGGAAAAGTCTCATTCTTGTGAAAACCTCCAAGAAGAAGGTGTAGTGCGTGGTAAGTTTGTAAAAGTTTCTACAATGTTCAGAGGACGGAGTCCTCGTTTATACTATCTGATAAGGTTCGATCAACTACATCAACGTGGCTTATGCGAAGTAAGTACTCCAACTTTGTTGGCAGGAAATTAGTATCAATGACTTAAAATTGGTGTATATTTGGTCGGCAATGAGTAATTCAATGAATACTATATCCGGACATTTGGTATTTTGTTTAAGTGGGTTTCATCACTTTGTGTTAAAGTTTGTACAATCTGAGGACCACTCCAGGGAACCCAACAACCGCACCCACTAACGACATAAACTATGACACATGGTGATGAGGATGCAGATGGTGAGGACCCTTCCGATGAAAACAAATCCCAGCTTAAAAAGTTCAATAATAAAGAGGAGGCTCGCGGAAGAGCTTATGCGATAGACGGGGATTCAGGTACTCAGTCGTAGTTTAAGGACAAATCTACTCCCTTAAATCAAGTGTGTAACAAAGTCTGTTAGTTCTGACGAACAGTTCATGATCGCGAGTTGAGGGATTAGCAACGGCAAAAGTAATAACTTAAGAATGGGTAAGGCAGCTCCAAGTGAGGCATTAAAGATTTTGTTTGAGTCAGCAAGACTACGATAGTGTCTAGAGACCTTTATAACGAATTCGGTGATTACGAGTTCAGGTTCATACTCGATCTCATTCGGATACATAAAGCCCCACTCATGTATATTTATTATTTGAATAAAGAAGCGTCCTAATTTTTGTAAATAATAAAATTTATAAACTTATGGTTCGGGGTGATCTTATAATTTATTATATATAAAATGAAGAGGCGTCCCAAATCCTTCCTCAAATAAATAACATTATAAATAATCATACTTAAATAATTATGATGCAATACGCCAGTACTCACATAACTTCATGGTGATGGATGAATTCGATGCTTAAGTGCTTAATCTGAGTATGGGTACGAGTGTTCCAAACTCGTTCTTCGGAGCACGGGGATAAAACTATTCAGCGGAAATCAATAGTGTTCAAAAAATATGAACGAGTCGATCATAGCAATTATCGTTATCAATCCTCCTCATTACAAGTCCAACCATACAAGGACTTGTAATATTTGATCAACATATATTCATGTAAAACAGAACTGTGCGGCGCTATGTTCACATAGCTAATTATCTCATATCAATCCTCGTATACAATTCCCGAATACATGACTTGTAATCTTAATTTGTTACATAATTCCATGTAAACCAAAAAAAAATTATGACGGTCTCTATGTAATACATTATAGTATAATGCTATGAAGGAAAATAATTCCTTGAAAGACCATTGTTTAATTACAATGTCTGAGAAGAAATGAGACAATGTGCAACTCACAATCTAAGAAAGGTAAATGAGACCATTGTATAACTCATGTTTGGAGGTATAATAGAGACCATTGTGCAATCACAATGTCTTAAGAAATGATTTGGTCTTTATATAAAAAAACTCTTATATAAATAAAAGTGCGATCTACGCAAAAGATGTAAGCATATATATTACATATTTTTGTCACGTAAGCATTAATGCAACACTTAATGTAAGAACATAAGCAAGTCGCGAGTATGCCAATTGAAAATGTTTGATTGTGATGCTATGTTCGTGAAACGGACCCTAGTCTGGGTAATAAAATATGCACACCTAGGAGTTCTCTATTTGCCAGGTGCATCTTCTGATACATAGCTGTTAACACCCCTCAAAAATATAACGCAGAATAAGAATACCACTTGGAGGTGCTTACTTTCATGATGCACAACGCTAGATACAAACAGGACACGACCTCCTAAATGTTCGTTTGTTAAACATCTCGTTGATTTTTGAAATCAAAATAATAGGTTGTCCCATAATTGCATCACAATAAAAAGCTTGAAAGCAACCACACGAGATTTGATATTTGTAGGAACAGAAATCACATTAATGGAATCTTGGCAATTTAGACTCTAATGCATCATCAGATAATTCAAGCATCTAATTTACCCGAGAGAAAATATGCTTAAAACGTCAACTTAAAGTGGTGAGTTTCATTTGGGTAGTTTAGATAATGAATAATTATAAGCCAAATGCCCAAAGGTTTCCAAAGTATATATGACCATTTAATTCCTTAAATGTCCTTTCAAAATATATGTATGATTTTTAAAATCAACAGTTGCAAAACATGCCAGACCATTTAAATCTCCAAATAGTCGCCAAAACGTATAACATAGGACCACAAGATTTTCCCCGTGATAAAGCAAACCGCAACTATCACAAACATATAAACTTCCCGTGATGAAACAACAAATGCAAACATCACGAAACCCTGATTACGTTTCCTAAGCTCATGACACTGAAGCTCGACAATCTTTCTTGCAATAATATATATTGCAATTTCTGCCCCGATTAGATGTCTAACCCGAAACATCCCCAAATTCGACATGCTATAACGTTCGTTCCCGGTGATAGCTAGTCACCCGAACGGGGAGGTCGTTTCCCAAATAGATCTATTCATAACATTCGCGCTCACATAATGTAATTCACAACTACATCTATGCAATTGACAGTTCATGATAAAGGGGCTCAACTTGGGTTATCGCTACTTAGGCAACACGTAATCATAATATAAAATTGATCCACTTGTGTCCATATATAAAACAATGCATGTTTTCACCCCAAAAATATATAAAACATTTATCCAAAACGAGTAAAAGTGAGGCTATGAAACTCATAATATCCTTTAAAAACAATCACATTGTTATAAGATGACCCAGTAAGTAAAGAGTTTGTAGACAAGCATGTATTCCCCCTCGCGGGTTTATAAACATTCAAAAGATTGAAAAGCGAGGTTATGAACTCACATTGATGATGAAGAACGATTGGCAGATAGGCATCTAACATGCACAACATTAACGGAAGGCGAAGCTGCTCGATCAAGTATTTGCGACTAATCTTAACGGCTAAGTCCCACTAGCCTAGGATAATGTATATGGGTTTCCCGATGAATGGTTACATCAACGCGTCACGTTGATAAAAGATTTATATTTAAAGTTATAATAGTTTGGTGGTTGGTTAAATAAATAAATTGAAAAGTGAACGCAATGTATGTAATATTTTCCTTATATATTACATATGAAAAACAAACCCTTATATATCTCATACCGCGAATCATATAACAAAAGCAACCAATCCAAAGATTAATGTGACGTATATAATGCTTTGCAAGTATTATATAATAAGTGTGAGTAAAATAGTTAAACCAATTAGTTTGACTCGTTTTCTGAAATCACCGCTTAATAAAATAAAAGTTCTTGCATAAACGTTAGACACACGTTTTTAAGTTACGAATTAAGTAAACAATGTTTGTAACAGTTTATAACGATTATAGAATATGAAACAATATTTTATAAATTTTATTTTGTTTCATCGACGGGTCGTGTCTAAAACAGTTCGTCTCATTGTAAAAGTATAGTTTTCGTTCGTTGTCAGGTTATTATACAGTTATATTTTAGTATATCTTTAAAATATAACTTAGTTCCTTTATCAGTTTATAGAATAATAGCAGTTTCAGTGAATCGTAAATATAGTAATTTATATAAATTTCATCATGAATTCCCCGTTTATATAACGTTTTCCATTTTTCGCAAAACTCGACGTTTTCCATATTCAATATATATGTTGCAATTGTTAACGTGTTAATATTTCAAACACTCGCGTTTTTAGATATAATATATTTATATATTTTATTATATCTAAACTAAACCAAATAATAAACGTTATATTTATTTAACCAATTTAAACCACCAATTTAGTCCGGTTTTTATAATATAAAATCTCACGTTATATTTATTAACCGATTCGCTAAACCAAACACACCCTTTATATATATAACCAAACGAACCCTTTTCGTGAAGTATAAACCAAACGCACCCTAACGTGTGAAACCCGAGAACCAAACGCCCCTTGGTGATTTCTGCCCCAACCAACAGGTCGTGTCTAAAATAGTTGTCTCATTTACACAAATATAGTTTTCGTTTGCTTATCGGATTATTGTATAATAATAAGTTTTAAAGTCTTAAAACTATATAACTTTGTCATTTTCTTCGGGTTTTTATAATAATAGAATTTATAACGAAATTTATTAAGTATAGAACTTTTATATAAGTTTCGTCATGACCTTTTCGGTTATATACGTTTTCCAGATTTATAAAATCTAATGATATTCCACTTTTCAAACCACTCGCGTGTTTCAAATATAAATATATACATATATATATTTATACGAGATCAAATAGGAAACGATATAATAAATAATATATTTATTTAACCATTTGTATACCACCAATATATATATATCCGGTTTTAATTATCAAATCTTTCAATATATTTATTAGTTGATTTATATTAACCAAACGCACCCTTATTTTGGAAACTGCCAAACCAAACACGCCCCTATTTGGAGTCTGTTAACCCAAACAGCCCTTTATGGCTGTTAACCCACATCCAAACGCACCCTTAGTGCAATCTGCATAACCAAACGCCCCCTTTGTGGTGATACAACAACCAAACGCACCCTGACCCGTATTTCAGTCAACCAAACGCACCCCTATATGTTGTTGTTTACCCAAACGCACCCTTGTGCTTTTTATTATCAAACCAAACGCCCTCATGGCTGTTTAACAGCCAAACGCACCCCTATCTATGAAACACTAAACCAACCGCATCCTCTTGGTGCCAAGCCGAAACCAAATGCACCCATGTAGGGTGGCTGCCACCCCACACGCACCCCTAGGGGCTGAGACAACACCAACCGCACCCTCTCGATGTGAAACCCAAACCGAACCCCACCCTTATTGTGGTTGAGGAACACCACCGACACACCCTCGTGGTGACTCTTGCTGCCACCCAAACGGACGCACCCCCTTGGTGCTTATCATAACCAAACGCACCCTTGAGGTGTTTATATTCAAACCAAACCCACCCCTAACTGCTGCCCACAAACCAAACGCACCCGTTCCCGGTGAAATAATCAAACCGACGCACCCTTGTGGTGCTCGGGAAAAACAAACGCAACCCTTGCTGCTGTTGCCGGATCCAAACGAACCCACCCGCTGTGGTGGTGGTGGTGTTATGGTGGCGCGGCTGAGACAGCCGGAGGGGGGGCAAAAGGCGCGTGGCGGCGAGTGGGGTAGTGGGTTGGGTAGATCGGAAGAAGAGGAACACATTTGGTGTTCGCCGGAAAAATCCGCCGGAAAAGTTTTTCGGCGGCGGCGGCGGTGGCTGAGTGGTGGCCGGCGGTGGCCGGAAAAAGTGGGAGAGAAGAGAGAAAGTTATATATGTATGTGTGTAAATTTTGAGATGGAAATGAAATAATGAAAAAGTTTTTATATTTATATTAAAACTTTTAAATCAAAGAGGCATGTGTTAATTTCTTGAGGGACTAAATGTGTAACTTGTTAAGAAACTTTTATAAAATATTGGTTCGGGACTCATTTGAGCGACTTATCGAATGATTCAAGTTACGAAACTTGCGCCATTGTTTTCCAAATCATTTTTCTGATAAAAATGAGTATTTATTTGATAATATTTCGTAAACATTTTTATAACATTTATAAAAATGTTCGTTATTTATTTGGTGAACCGGTTACGTCTCGTTCAAAAGTAAAAATAGAAATAAATTTTTAGCCCGTATATTTGCGTTATCAACAAACGTTACTGAATAAAATGATGACTAATTTATTAAATATTTTCATTTAATAAAAAGTGTAAATTAATTATAATTTAATTATTTTCTCGTTTCTAAATCTTGCGAGGGCATTTCAGTCACCTTATGACTGTTTTCGGGTCTCGGTCAAAACTAAAAAGTTGTCAGGAATGTCGTTTTACATCAAATTGCTTTAGAGTTCGAATAATGAAAACGTAATTTAGCTGCTCGTTTTTGATAAATAAACCTAGGAATAACATATATCTCCTTTAAATATGTTCCGAAAAATTATCGGTTACGCGGTAATCGCTTTTATGTGAAAATAAAAGACCAAAAGTCAAAAGTCAAGTCAGACTTGAAAAGTCAAAGATTGAAATCGTCATTCAAAATTTCAAAAATTCTCGGATGTTACATGAAGACTATTACAAGTCCCTTAAAAGTATATTAAATGCGTTTGAAATATATTAAAAGTGGATCAACCATAAAAGGGGTAAGGTAGTATGAAGACTGTTACCCTATGTTATCTTTTCTACACAATCATGTTTTTGTAGACATGTCAACAACGACACAGACAAAAGCTGGTTTTTTAATAGAAAAAGTTCATAAGGGGTCTTGTTGTGAGGCTTGATAACTAACACCCTATTTTCAACATAACAAGCAGTATTAACTGCTTCAGCCTAAAAAGTTGTTGGCAATTTTGAATCAGCTAGCATAGTCCTAGCAGCCTCTATTAGTGTCCTATTTTTCCTTTCTGCTACTCCATTTTGTTGTGGAGTTCTAGCAACACTAAATTCCCTCTTAATACCCTTCATTTCACAGAACTGGTTCTGAACCTTATTCTTAAATTCAGTTTCATTGTCACATCTGATTACTTTCACCTTAATGTCTATTAGATTTTCTATGCCTGTAATAAATGTTTTAAGGATTTCACTAGTTTCATCCTTAGTGGCTAAGAAGAAAACCCAACTAATCCATATGCAACATTTGTAATGGTTGGCTGATTGAGCTTACAGTCTTGGTCTTACAAGAGGATTTATGTTGCTTTCTTTTCTGACAAGCAACCCATGTGTGATTATTTTCAAAAATCTTTGAAGGTAAACCTCTGACAAGGTTTCCGCTCACTAGTTTGTTCTGTGTTTTGAAATTGATATGCCCAAGCCTTCTATGCCAGTGATTAGATTCATCTAATGTGGCCTTTGCAAAGAGACAAGTTAAACCTCCTGAAGGAACAATATTCCTTAAATCAACACTATACATGTTATCTTTTCTAGGAACTCTAAGCAAGACATGATTTTCATCAAGTAGCTTAAAGTCAGGAGACAAAACAACACATTCAGTGTCTGTAAAAAAAACACTGTTTTTCTTGTCACAAAACATTTGTGCGACACCTAAAAAGTTTTAAACTTAAGCTCCTTTTACAAAGTACACAACTTCAAAACCAATTTACCTGTACTGATTTTACCTTTACCAGTGATTCTACCTCCTTTGGGATCTCCTCTAAATGCAACAAATCCACCATCAATTTCTTCATAATCTGAGAGGTAGGACATGTTTCCAGTCATGTGCCTAGAGCATCCACTTTCAATTACTCCTTTTTCCTGCAATTATAGCTGTGGATTGCTCTGCACAAAAATAAGAGAATCATGCTCTCTTGGGGACCTAAGCCATTACAGACTTGGATCTGCCTTGTGCATCAACATAGTCAAATCTTTTAAAATTCATTGATGCACTATTGTGTCTGGAGACATGGTCTAAAACCTTTTGCTTTGGTCTCCAAACCCAACTTGCTGAGGCCTTAACAACATTAGCTTCATTTCCCTTATTATCACTTAATACTGCTTTTGGCCCAGCAGTAGTAACATCTCCTATAACAGTATTAACTTTTTCTTTTAGATTACCGTTCTTATTTGTTTTAGACTTGTTAAAGGGCCTTCTAACATATGTATGTGCTCTATTAATAACATTTGATGTTGTCCTTGCACTAATCACTGTTGGTCTTGGGTAGGTAATATTAATTGGTTTGGCAGTATTAACTGATATTGCTGCTTTTGAAAAGTTTTGCCCAGCAGTATTAAGTATTTTAATGCCAGATTTCATTAAGACTGCTTTTGGAACAAAATTTCCTTTTGGATGAGGGTGAGTCATTCTTTGAGAATTTTAATGATTTGCCCTTCTATCATTGTTCCATACAGTTTTCTCTACTATTTTCTTTTTATACAAATCACAATCTTTGATCAAATGATTAAAACTGTCATATTCATAACAAGCTTTATTTTTAAACTCAAAATTACTTCCTAATTTCTGAGTCATCAAGTTATTCCAGTTTCTCTGGTTACCTCTAGGGCTTTGACTATTTTTCCTAGGGTATTAGTTACTTCCTTTTGATCTCTATACCGTTCTTAACCATACTCCTTAGGTGTTTTCACATGACTCATTAGATTTAATAAATTCTGGTTTGCAAAACTAGGTTTCCTTGTTAGATTTAAATTTATCCCTCATTCTCATCCTCACTGTCAGATATCCAGTCTTCAATAAGTGGTTCACCAACAGACTTAGGTTTTGACACACTAGTCTTAGCTTCTCTTGTTGCAACATCAGGTATACTAGTTACTGACTCACTAAAAACATATTCTCCCTCATCAGCAAGTACCAAATCATATTTAGGGGGCATGAAGTTCCCAGTGTAGGAAGGGGAAGCAGCATGATACCCTTTACTTGTTTTGTACCTTTCATTTTCCTGACCAACAATCAAAACATACTACCTAACTACTTGACTATCAAACCCCACACCAGTCTTGAACTTATCACTTACTTGAATCTCTACCAGTTTGCTTAGATTTTTAGATGAAATTTACCAAAACTTTTCAAAGGTAAAGTTTTAAATCATCTATTTCCTTTTAGCTTTTCAAATTCTTTCAAGCTCTGTTTAGTAGTCATTATCTCTCAAGCTTTAGATCATGTTTTAAAATCTTTTATGTCTTGCTTCAAAAACAACCTCATATCTTATTATACACATCTAGTAATATATAAAAAACGTGATGAGAAAAAAAAAAATATTATAAGAAAGAAGAAAAGAGCCTCCTACAGATTCTAGACCGTGCTTTTAAGCACCTACATTTAGATTGAGAACTTATTAGAATCCTTTTGTCATATTTCATAGTGTTCTAATGAGAGTTTCATAAGATTTTCAACATGCCTTTAGGAACAAGTAGATACCTCAGAATCTGAGCTTGAAGAACTTGAAGAACCTGAAGATGTATATGCCATTAGTGCAAAGTTTGTAGGTCTTCTTCAGCCTGATCACTCCAGTTATATCCAAGTCTATCTTGAGCAACCAAAGCTTTTGTCTATGTTGTTTCCATTGTCACATTCCTCCTTACAGGTTCTCTGTTCCTGTCTCGTACCCTTGGAAGGCCCTGCACTCCTTTGCAAAATGACCCTTTTTATGACAGTTATAGCATTCCACCTTTGATTTGTTAAACCCTATGGTCTCGGAACTATTGGCATTAATCTTCCTTCCAGTCTTATTTAGAAATCTTTTGGCTCTCATGGTTAGCATAGCCATCTGCCACTTTAGATCCATCTCTTCCAAGTCATCAGCATCAATCTGTTGTAAGTCCTCATCATTTAATTATGGACTGTTAGATTGGTTTGCAAAGAAAGAATAGATCACAACATCACTCATACTATCAGTATTGGTAGAGTTAGAACCATGAGCTTGATTAGAACTGCCAGAGTTTTATGGGAATACACAAAAGCCACATTTTATGAATTTATTGGTTTGAGCTTGATGACCACTTTAACTTCAGTTTTCCATAAATCATCAATTGTTGTATGGGTCATCCTAACTTAAGGTGTCTAAATTCAGGTTTGTTTCTTAATCAAGGTATGAGTCTTCCATCTGATAGAAGACTTCTTTACAAACTTCAGATTCATATCTTCTTGAGAAGTAGTTTTCACCCATAATCTCTATATGACTGATAAGTTTTGAAGCAATCCACAGGTTGTTGATAAAGTCCTTCTGAGCTTGATCCATTGAAATTCATATATTGTTGCTTTAGAAGTGTCTTCTGAGTTTTCTTTGACTCCTTATTACCTCCGAACCTTTTCTCTGTGGCTTCCATCAGAGTCTTGGCACATTTGTAGTAAACTTTAGTTGATGTTCATTTGGAAGAGCTATCAACAGAGTACCTCTTGCCTTTAACTCATTCTTCCTTGCTAACTTCTCCTCTGCACTTGTAGGAGGGTATGTTTGCTCAACACCATCAACAGTTCTCTTTGGTGGAGGTGAGTCTCCATTTACTATTACTTCCTAAAGAGCATAATCTGTCATTAGGAAATACTGTTCTATCCTCATTTTCTAAAGATCAAATTCTCCTGAATTGAGTATTGGAAGTTTTGCAGCAGTAACCATTGTTGAAGATCCTGCCTTCATGTTTTTACAAATAAATAGTTCTGATATGTGTAGATTGTATCTTCTAATTCAATGTTTCTCAACATGCTTTGATACCACTTGTTGATCGTACTTGAATAGATCTTGCTTTAGCTTGTAAGAAGCTTAGTTATATTGAATAAATTCAAGACAACTATGGTAGAAACAGTAACAAAATCAATAACAAGACAAATTACCAAACTTTCAGCCTCAATATAAAACGAACACTCTTAATAGTGTTAGGGTTTACAAAACCTTGAAGCTACGAATATCAAAAATGTACATCAAACATTATGCCCTAGGACCTCTTTTTATACACCAAGGAGTCCTACAAGGCTTACAATACTTTCCTAACTTATCAAGATCTTTTCTATAAACAAATGTAATCTCTTAAATAAATAAGTTATACATATCTTCTTTACAAATAACTAATACTTATCTTCGTAAGTATTCTTGTTCTCTAATCAATCTTTGATCTCATCTCTGTCATCATATTCCTTCCAGCTGTTGTAATCACTCAGTAGTTGTAACTGAGCACAAGCAGCATTAACCACTTAGAAGTTTACTCTAGCAGTACTAACATATACTAGCAGTACTAACTTTTGTACTAGCAGTAGTAACTACTTAGTATATTTTCAGTCTTTATCTCTGAGCAGTCTTAACTTCTACTAGCAGCAGTAAATTTATACTAACAGTACTAATTATACTAACAGTAGTAAATAGCAGTAGTAACTTTTATACTACCAGTACTAACTACTTAGCATAATTTTCATTAGTATTATCAGCAGCACTAAGTTATGCTTGACAACACTAATATATACCTGAGCAGTAGTAACTCTAAGAATCATCTTGAAGTCTTTTAAACCCAACATATAAGCAAGACATAATTTTCATCAAGTAGCTTAAAGTCAGTGAGCACAAAAGCAACGGACAATTTCATTGTCTGTAAAGGAAGAGAACGGAGGACTGGGGGGGGGGGGAGGGGGTGGCGAGAGGTTTCGGTTAGAGTCACTAGTGGCGCGGTGTGATGGGGTAGAGGCGTGGGGGACGCGGGGGAGCGAGCACTAGGCAGGAGTTGCTATTCAGAGATCGACATACATTAGGAGGGTAGCTCCAGCTACTATTCTGATTAAACGAAAGGACAAAATCAGTACACAAAGAAAAGGTAATTAGATTTTGAAGATGTGGAAGTGGCTTCTTACGAGATGCACATAAAGTCTATTTAAATTATACCTTTCTCATAAGTGTCTCGCTCTACAACTGGTGCGTAACTCTGTCTACTCTAAGCTGGGCGTTGGACTAATGTTGTGGGGTTTATAACTCGGTTGTGTTGGTTTGGGTCTTCTATGGATCGATTGCTGCTCTTACGCAGAGCGGATCACGGGCTGCAGGAAAACGTTCGGAAGACACACATTACACATTTGCATAATCGATACTCGAGAAATGGCTAATCGGCACGGCTAACATACTCACTTTCTTAAGACACTAACTAGACACTGTCTTACATAACTAAGTGAGGGTAAGAGTACATACATTTCACAAGTCAGTTAGAGTCTATACACGACATACACCAATAGTCGCAATGACTGTACACATTTCTAATGCGCATAAATTAGCGAAGCTACAGCTAGTGCTATAGCGTATGAGCAACTCAGTCATAATGAACAATAACGGAAGGCACACATTCAGTCATCTCTATCTGAGGAGGGACTCATCTCTAGCCTATTTCACTAGCTGAGTACTGTATAAATATAATAGACTCTGCTCTGCTGCATATCAACATAGTTCAAATATCTTTAGAGAAGATTTCACGACGTTATGGATCAACATACCGAGGTTGAGAGTCGGCTACGACACACACAAGATTTACTGTTTACATAAATCATAGGAGCTGATTTGGAGATCATTATAGAGTCCGATATAACAACCTTTTGCGCTTGGTTCTCTAAACCGCAGACATGTCTTAGAGTAACTATCCTTAACGGACTTATAGACACTCATTTTTACGAATTTGGAGACACAGTCGGGGGGAGCAAGGAGCTTACGTATGATCTGGCCCATTATCAGTAGTAACTTTTCCCTTTCATGAGCAGTAGTTCATGACTATTTACTTCCATCTACATGAGAATTAACTTGGTTTATTTAGTTATCAGCGCTCTATAGGCAAATGGAGTGTAGGAGACGGTTCTATGAGACATCAGTATGATCATGTAAATGTGCTCTATTTAAAACAATTTGATGTGTCCTTGTAGTATTCCTATGGTCTTGGGTATGCATATTAATTGCCCTGGCATTATTAACTGATACTGCTGCTTTTTTGAAAATTTTGTCCAGCATTATTAAGTGTTTTATGCGAAGATTCATTAAGACTGCTTTTGGAACGAAATTCCTATTGGACAAGGGGGAGACATTCAGTTTAGAATTTTGGTGATTCACCCCTTCTAGCATTGTCCATACATTTTTCCTCTACCATTTTCTTTTCATAAAAATCCTAGATCTTTTATCAAATGTGATTAAAGCTGCTACATTCGATCAAGGGGGGGGGCAGACGTTTAAATTTTGAAACTCAGGAAGTGAGTTGTCCTAACGTTTGCTGAGACGTGCGTCAAATTATTCCATTTGCTGTTACCACGTAGGGGGTGGGACCTTGATAGTGGGATGATATGTCGGCTAGGGGTATTATAGGCGTGCGAATATTGTTCTGCTGCCGCTTTGTTGGAGACAGACTCCCTAGGTTTGGTATTTCAGCCATGCTTATAAAGATTAACAAATTCTATTGTTGGTAAAACTAGGTTTTTCTCAGTTTAGGGGACTTAAACTCGGTCCGTCATTCACATCCTCACTGTCAGATATCGGCAGGTCTTCAATAAGTGGTTCGACTAACAGAGGCTTAGTAGTTTGTACTCAGCTAGGGTGCCTCAACTGTCCCTAGTTAGTTGACTCACTAAAAAACGGATATGAGCTTGCCTCAAGCATCAAGTACCGAGAGAACAAGGATTTAGGGGGGGCATAAGTTTCCGGTATAAGAGGGGGGAACAACAATGATACCCCTTAGCACTTGTTTTGTACCTATCATTCTCCTTACTATCAAACACTTGACTAACAACGCACTTGACTATCAAACCCCTACACCAGTCTTGAACATACACTTAGGGGGTTTGAATCTATAACGAGTTGGTGCGAGGGAAAGAGGTAAGGGGGTTTTAGAAGCGGAGCAGGGGGGTTGTCGGTGGGCACGGGGAGGGGGAGGAGCTGTGGGGTTTAAGGGCCGTGGTTGTTGGGTGGGTGTTGGGGTTCTTTATAGGTAGGTGTATTTTTTTTTGAGGATGTTCTGTTTCTTTCCGGATATTTTAAAGGTGTAAGTTTTAAAAATCATGTTGGGAAGACAGCTTATCTTTACTAGATTTATTATTGAAATTTGGATCTAAAACTCTTGTAGCTTAGATAAGAAACAATTTTGAAAAAAGCGCTTCACACTTTCTACTTAGTGATACGCACACTATTGCAATGATTATACATTACTTACTCTAACGCTGCTCTGTTTGTATATGGGGCATGTACATCTACTCTCAATAGTATCTTAATGATTCTGATAAAAACAGCTGAGTGACAATAAACTAATGGATTTAAGTTATTGGTCGGTTGTGGGGGTTTAGTTGTGACCTTAAAAGTACGATTCGGGTCTCTATACAAGGGGCGATCGAGATGTAGTATGTGTTCCTCTCTTGTTTTAGTCAACAATCGATATACCGCTCATTCGCGAGTAGTTTATAGACTGCACATTCTAGATCTAGCCTCTACTCAGGTACTACTACTGCACATATAGAGACAGTCTACAAAAGGCCTACTACATTTAATATACACAGTAACATTACAATCTACACAAATATGTCAGTGGTTGGGGGGTTCTCTAAGATGTGGAGAGTCGCTGTAGATGGGTGAGGGTCAGAGTGCGTGGGAGTTGGGGAGCTTCTCTGCATAGAAGTTGGTTTATTATATACAACAGAGATGCTGATATAAGCAACATCGGAGCACGGAACCTCAGAAGCCTGTAGCTTGAAGAACTTGAAGAGCCTGAAGATGTATATGCCATAAGTGCAAACTTTGTAGGTCCTTCTTTAGCCTGGTCACTCCGGTCATACCCAAGTCCATCTTGAGCCACCAAAGATTTTGTCTCTATTGTTTCCACTGTCACATTCCTCCTTACAGGTTCTCTGTTCTTATTCTCCCTTGGAGCCCTACACTCCCTTGCAAAATTACCCTTTTTATGACAGTTATAGCATTCCACCTTTGATTTGTTAAACCCTATGGTCTCAAAACCATTTGCATTAATCTTCCTTCTAGTCTTATTTAGAAATCTCTTGGCTCTTATGGTCAACATAGCCATCTGCCACTTTAGATCCATCTCTTCCAAGTCATCAGGATCAATTTGTTGTAAGTCCTCATCATTTAATTGTGGATTGTTAGATTAGTTTGCAAAGAAAGAATAGATTACAACATCACTCATACTATCAGTATTGGCAGAGTTAGAACCATAAGCTTGATTAGAACTGCCAGAGTTATTGGAAGACACAAAAGCCACATTTTATGAATTTTGGTTTGAGCTTGATGACCCTTTAACTTCAGTTTCATAAATCTTCAGATTGTTGTATAGGTCATCCATGCTTAAGGTGTCTAAATCAGGTTTGTTCCTTCAGGTCAAGGTATGAGCCTTCGATTTTGATGGGAGACTTCTTAGAAACTTCAAATTCATATCTTCTTGAGAAATAATTTCACCCAGAATCTCTAGCTGACTGATAAGATTTTGTAGCCTATCATAGCTTTGATCAAGTCCTTTAGAGCTTGATCCATTGAAATTATCATACTGTTAGTTTAGAAGTGTCTTCTGATTTTTCTTTAACTCCATATTACCTCCAAATATTTTCTCTATAGCTTCCATCAGAGTCTTGGCACATTTGTAGGTATTAAACTGTAGTTGATATTCATTTGGAAGAGCCATCAACAATGTACCTCTTGCCTTTAACTCATTCTTCTTTGCTAGCTTTTCCTTTGCAGTTGTAGGAGGATATGTTTGCTCAACACCATCAATAGTTCTCTTTGGTGGAGGTGAGTCTCCATTTACTATTACTTCCAAAAGAGCATAATCTGTAATTAGGAAGTACTGTTCTATCCTCATTTTCCAAAGCTCAAATTCACCTGGATTGAGCACTGGAAGTTTTGCAACATCAATCGTTGGTGAAGATACTGTCTCCATGTTTTCACAAATAAACAAATAGATTTGGTAAGTGTAGATTGTTTCTTCTTATTCAAAGTTTCTCAACAAACTCTGATACCACTTGTTGATCCCACTTGAATAGATCTTGCTTAGCTTGTAAAAAGGCTTAGTTGTATTGAATAAATCCAAGACAACTATGGTAGAAACTTTGATTGAATATATCAAAGACTATACGGAATCTAGTCAATGATACTAGGAATAATTCTAATGAAATAGTAACACAAAATCAATAACAAGAAAGATTACCAAACTTTCAGCCTCAATATAAAACGAACACTCTTAATAGTGTTAGGGTTTACAAAACCTTAAAGCTACGAATATCAAGGATGTGTGTCTAACATTATGCCCTATGACCTCCTTTTATACACCAAGGAGTCCTACAAGGCTTACAATACTTTCCTAAGTTATCTTGATCTTTTCTATAAACAAACGTAATCTCTTAAACAAATAAGTTATACATATCTTCTTTAAAAATAACTAATACTTATCTTCGTAAGTATTCTTGTTCTCCAATCAATATTTATCCCTTCTCTGTCAGTATAATCCTTCCAGTAGTAGTAATCACTCAGCAGTTGTAACTGAGCAGCAGTAACTCTAAGAATATCTTGAAGTCTTTAAATCCCAACAGCACAACAAGTATATTGAGGGAAAGAGTGAGTGTTGAGCACATTATTTTGAAAGATTTTGAATTAGCTTTTGAAAAATTCTTGAAAAATAATGCTCAAACACTACTTGTTTTGGAAGGCTCCCCCTCAAAAATAGATGTAAATTAAAAAGATTTATTAAGGAAGGGATTGTTGAAAACACAATTTGAAAGATTTAAAAAAAATCCTTTTGAAGAATTCTTGAAAATTGTGTTCAACATTAAACGCTTGGTTTTAAAAAACTCCCCCTCAAAAATAGATGTAAATCAAAAGATTTATTGAGGAAGGGAGTGTTGAACACACAATTTGAAAGATTTTGAAAAATCTTTTTGAATAATTCTTAAAAATTTGTGTTCAATCTTTTTGAAAACCATTTTACTTGAGCTCAAGATTTTGAATATCTTAATGAACTAGCTTAAGTCCGAGAAGTTGTAAGCTTCCCGTTGTGAGGATAAATGTACAAAAATATACAGTTTCCTTTATTTGAAGAACGAGTCTTAAGATGACATTTACTTAGAAGTCGTATGTCCCGAGAAAACTTTTTAAAAGAATTTTTGATTAAAAATTGCTCAGGACAAAGAAGATTTCTCTTATGTTGAAGATAAAGCGCACTGAAACGTACACTTTCCTTTTATTTGAAAACCGAGTTGTTATCTGATATTTAATAACAAATCATTTTGATGAGCAAACTTTATTTTAAAAATTTTGAATTAATTTTGCTCAAAACAAGAAGATTTCTCTTCTTTTGAAAAGCGCACTTATGCGTATACTTTCCTTTTATTTAAGGCACGGGTTGCAAACTGACATTTGATTACAAACCATTGGGACATCGAATTTAGACAACAACATTTGGAACCCATTTAAGCATTGTGCTAAAGGGTTTGCCAAGTTTTGAAAACCAATTGAAAGTTTTGTCAATTCGATGTAAAGATGTAGAGTTCCAACAAGGGCTTGAAACCGGTGTTTCATTTGAAAACAACTCTCATGGAATCAATGGAGATTTAAAATTCCTTTTGATTTTCCATTGACTATTGAAACTCGGTGTTTCTTGAGGAGTTTTAAATCTTGTTGACAAAGAAGATTTCCATTTGTTATTTACATTTGGTGTAACATTTCGAAAATTTGTTTTTAAACCGTTTGAAAATCTTCCACTGTTTTTGTTTTTCAAAGCCGAGTCATTCTTGTTTTGAATCGAAAGCATTTCTATTATGGAATATTTGAAAGATTTCAAATCACTTTGCTTTGGTCTCCACACCTGTTTTACCGGTGTAAAACGAGAGTGTGGTGTTACAAAAACTTGATTCTTATCTTTTAAAGCACATGTCTTAAAAACCACTTGTGAGTTAGGTGTTTCAAAAGTTTAAGTTTTCTTAGAAAACCTCCATACTTGTTTTACCGGTGTAAAACGAGAATTTGGAGTTTCAAAAACTTGATTCTTTGCATTTGAAGCACTTGTCTTAAAAACCTTTTGAGGAGTCGGTGTTTTAAAACTTTAAGATTTCTTAGAAAACTTCCTATCTTTTTGCAAAGAATAGGTTGTAAACTGAGAAACCCTTTTTGAAAACGGTTTTGAGAATTCACCCGTGTGAATCTTTTCCGAAACACTTACTTTAGGTTTTGAAAAATTTGAAACATTGGTTTTCCTTTTTGTCTGGTTAAGAGAATCAAACTTAAATTTTACAGCATTATATGAAGTTCTCAACTTATGGTATTCTTTTTGACAAGAACGAATATCTTGTGATGCCAATTTTGATTCTAAAAACGTAATTTGTTTCAAAGTTGATCCTTTTCATTTTTAGGCAAAGACTGCGCAGTGACTGGTTTTGACAAATCCTTTTGTACAACAATTTTGGGAGTAGACCATGATTTTGAAAGTTGAGATGTTATCAAAAGTTTATCAGCAGGTGGTTTTCCCAAAATCGAAGATTTATCAAACTTAGTTTTCACAGACTTCCCTTTCAGATTTTCAAGTTGAATCCTTAAATGATTAATTTCTTTCAAAAATTGATCCTTTTCAGCTTTAGAATCAACAACCTTATGAGCTAATTGTCGTTCGAGAATAACTTTCGTATTTTCAAGTTTTTCAAAATACGCTTCGAATCTAGCTGTTTTGTTCGACAATTCAAGCTTGACATCATCAAAATCTTTTGCCTTTTGAGAAATGATCTTTTCGAGATGAGTAACCTTTGATCCAAAATCATAGTTTTCTTTATCAAAAACAGTTAATTTCCCCATTGTTGCCCTTTTTACTTCATCAGCAAAAGCATTCTCAAGATTATCAATTTTTATCAACAAATCAGAATTCTCTTTTGTTTGTTTTGCTAAAGTCTTTTCCAGCTCAGCAATCTTTATTTAAAAAACGCATGTTTTGCTTTTAAAAATATTCTTTTTCTCCCCCGATTTCTTTTCAAGATCCGAAATATTACAATCAACATTTGAACTTGAAAAGTGTAGGAACCCGTTTTAACACTTCACTTCATAACCCGAAACCTGAATCCAAGAAAAGAGAGAGAGAGAGAATCGAAATTGAGAGAGAGTAGAGAGAGAGTTGAGAGAGAATAAGAAAAAGAAATTTAGATTAAATGAAAAAGATTAAAACTAGATATTTTTGAAAAATAAAATATCTATATATATATTTAGATATTTAGTAAATATCTAAATATATATATATACCCCTACACATTTAATGTGACGCGCGGGATATTTAACTAGGACCCGGGCTCGGGTTTTGCTTTGGGATTAAACCCAAAACATATACAATATTAGATTAACTATCGAGCCCGATTCCCGATATTTTCCTGTTACAACATTAACTAATTAAAGACCGAAGCTCCATCGTAGAGTGACCGAGCTTCCTTGTTCGACTCAATAAATTGAGGCTAACAAAAAGGAATCAAATTGATTCTTTTTGAATAATTCAATCTTTCCCAAAATGTTATTAAACTTTGTTTTAGCAAATTCAAACAATTGTGACTTCATATTTTCTGCCTCATTTTGTGTGACATTTGAAGTTTTTGTTTGAACCCGAGATTTTTTGATTGAATCAAACAAATTTTAGTAAGTCAACTTCAAGTGTTCATTTTCCTTAAGTAACGAAGCCACCTGATGTTCCAACTCGATGTTTTGAGTTTCTATTTTTTCAAAATCGAACTTTATTTTGACTTCATCACACTGAATGGTTTCAACTCTTTAACTTTGAACTGACTCGAACAAATCTTTGTAAGTTTGTTTCAAATGAGCATTTTCGATTTGTAATGATGCCATAAAATTCTCATTTTCTTTTTGCAACGTTTTCAAAGATGTATTTTGTTAAGTTTTGTGTTGAAGTGCTATTTCAAAAGCAATGCTTTGTGCCTCAAGTTTGGCAAAATCTTTTCCAAGTTGAACAATTTGTTTTGACAACTTTTCTTTGACTTCAACAACATCATTACAAAACTTTTCACTATCTTTTGACTATTTTGAAAACCGTTAAATCTCTTCATTGTTCTTAATTTCCACATAAGACTGCATGACAAGATTCTTAACATCATTAGTTATGTTTGCTTCCAAGAGTTGATCAATCTTATTTTGCAAATTTCATTTTTCTTTGATGTTCTTTCAACTTTTCTTTCCATTGACTCAAAAATATCTAACATCTCCTACACTTCCTCAATTAGTTCTTCTTTGATATCTTGCAGATTCATGTATAAAGATCTTGACGCCGGAATCACATCAGTTTTATAAAACTCCTTTAATTCATTTTGACTATCAGACAACCATCTACGTTCTGAGTCTTTCAAAAGAGTTTTATTGATCTTGGTGTAGAAACCGCTAAGTGCATCACCCAATTTATCAAACATTTTTAACAATCAACTTACATTTGGCATTTTTAAAACTGGTAAATCTGACATCTCTTTGCTTGACTCAGATTCAGAAGAAATAGGAGCATTTGAAAAACATTCTTGTTCAGGAGAAAGTTCTGTTTGAGGAACAAACGTATCATAAAGGCTGTTGATGTTTTCATAGTTAAATTGAAATTGTTTTCCTTTCATTTTGACTTGACTCTTTTATGCATCATTAAGAATTTCCACAGTGTCATGCACATCCGGTTTCACATAGTGTATACCAAGAACTTTAGCATCATACAATTTAGGATGACATGCAATAGCTTTACCAAGAGGACAAGGATCCGTATATCCAAAACCCATTTTCCGTTTAGTTTCCCGATACAAGCTTTGTTCATTTGTAAGCATACGAAGAGTTTGACTTGATTTGCCCATTTTACAAACTATGTTCTCAAGATCTTTGTTTTTAGCTTCAAGTTGAATGATGTTATTAACATATTTGTCCTCGTCTTGTTTGAAAGCCTTAGTTGCATTTTTTATTTTTAACACCTGATCTTGCAACTCTTCTTTTTCTTGTTCAAGATTTTTAATGTATTGTTTTTCATAAAATCCCGAACCTTTTCCTTATACGCTTTAAATTATTTCTTTAACAAAACGTTTTCTTTTGTAAGCTTTTTATGATCTGTTTTTGGTAAGATTTTTGCAATCATCTCGTTATTAGAACTTTGTATCTCAGTTATGTTATCTTTGTCATGAGAAGCTCCTGCAACATTGTTATCAATCTCTGAAGCATCCTTACTGATTATTCCCTCATGCGTCTGCATCGTTCTTTCATTTACCCTGCTATCATGCACTATTTTATACAATCCTCTTTCAGCAATGGCCTTCTCAATAGAATCCATTAGGCTGACTAAGATATTCTGAAACATTTGAGCATCGCAGAGAGTGTATTCGGTAAAGAAATGGTTTGTCTTTTGATCATCAGAATCCATAGAGATTTGCATAGTCAGGAACTGCTGAAGCTGATTCTTCAACACCTTGAAGACAACCATGGCTATTTCTTCATTAAATTCTTCTACATTAAGTTGATTTTCTAATTTATCCATGTTGAAGAACAACCTTGGTGCAAAATATTCAACCTCTTCGCCAAATAATGATGAAAAAGCCCGGTGAAATCTACTCGAGAAGTAAGCATTTGTTAAGTCTTCTTTAGAGAAATCCTCAAGGAGTTTTTGAAGTATTCCAAAATGTATCAGGCACTTCTTTTTCGATTGTTTCTCTCTTTTAGCATCCGTATCCTCCCCTGGACTGCTGCATTCATCTTTCTTGATCATCCTTTCTAGTCTCACCATCTCAATTCAATCATGTGTCTTTCATTTTCCATTCTTTCTTTGAAAACTCTTTCTTTTATCCGCAATCTTTCTTTATGAAGCGCTCTTGCATCAATTCCCTTTTCTATATCATTTAGATAGCCAAAATTTTTATCTTTGAAGCCCTGAGTGCTATATCCAACGTAATTTTTAAATTCTTTCACTTGTCGTTCAAAATTCAAAACACTAGAGTGATAGTTCATATCAGGTTTTTGATATAAAGATTTCTCAAACAGTCACTTGAGCACTTGCAAGCATGTTTTGGAATCACACTCATGAAATTCCTCGTTGTCAAGTTGTGTCTCTAGCCGATCCATGACGCGAACAATCTTTCCTTGAAAGAATTAAACTCCTCTCCAAAGAGTACCTGAAAAGGTATTTCATAATAATAATATGATCTTGGATTTATCCTTTCAACGCACGTCTTAATTCCTTGAATATTTTCGTTTCATTCCTCTTTTATTTCTTGCATTTTTTTCTTGTAAATTTCGCAATTCTTTCATGTCTATTCTCAAAGATGAAGATATTATATCTTGTAATTCCATTTTTTTGATTTATTACTATGATTAGCACAATGGATATTTCAAAATGATCACCAAAATTAATATCAACTCAATTAAGATACAACACGTACTCAAAAAGTTCAACCAAAAAATATTAATCTCTTACGAAAAATTAACCCGTAATTAAAAACCTTGGTTAAAAAATTATATAGAATATTCCAACTAATTTTAAGTCAAAATTTTATGGGTTAATGAAAAACTTGGCCCAACATACCAAAAATTTTGATAGTAACAAACACCAGCACAATTCGTTCAAGTAGAAACGTCTATACCCGACCCAAATTTGTAAGTGTAGAATACCTGGCCCAACTTCAGAACATATTAACACGGAGTTACACAAGACTTTCGTAGATATATAAGACACTCATTCATACAACCCTAAACCTAACTTACAAACACTTATCTCTGTGCCTCTCTCTTTCTCATACACATATCTCACTTCCTGTGATACTCAAAAATTAAAACGCACCCTTATTTTTCCTTTATCTCATTCACAAACAACATCACCCATCTGTTTTCTATCTTTCAAGAAATGAGATACAAAAAACTAAAAAAATGATATTTTTACTCATTAGTTCGCATGAAAAGGTAGGTTCTTGTTTTTCTGATTTTGTTTTAAATCGAAACAAAGATTGGATATGAACACGTTTGTTCTTGTCTATCTATTGATTTTTTGAAAATAAAAATGAAGCTATGCCTTCAAAATCCGTTCTTGTTCGTTCATTTTTTTTCTTGTTATTAATCGAAACAAAAGAATGACGAGAAATGTATTTGTTCTTGGTTTTTCTTTATGAGTTTTCAAAAAGTAAACGAGGCTCAGTCTTTCAAATTTGATCAATGATGAGTTTGGTTTTCTTTTAGGTAAGACCCTTTGGTTCTTGAAATGTCTTTAAAAGGTGTGAAAGAAAAACCAAAAACTGAGATCAAGTATTATATTTTCCTTATTTTCTGTAATGGTTTATGAGTTGTTGTGATGTGAGGTTTGTTGAGGAGGATGGGATTTAGATCGACTCAGAGTTGTTGATATAATGAAGAGGGTGTGAAAGTGTTTTAGATCTTAAGAAACATGTTGTTCTTGATGTAGATCTATGACGATGAGCGTTAAAATCTTTTAAAGATTTGAGAAAAGTCTACCACAACACAAATCTGATATCTATGAACTTCTTGTTTCTTTTTATCTGGTTTAGTAAACCTCTTTTTTAATTCACAGCTTTTGTAACAGTTAGAAAAGATCTGTGATGTGTTGTGTTTGAAATGCCTTTTAGAAAGGTTGTTTGCTTTGAAAGTGAAACACAAACTGAGATCTTGTTTGAGATGTGTCCCTCTTTTTCTTGTTTTTTCTGGTTTTGTAAATCTTAAATCAGAGTTAGCTTCCGTAAATACTTTTGGTTTCGTATGAACCCTTTAGGTTTCGTAAGAGTCAACTAGCTTTCGGTTTCGTATGAGCAAGATTTCAAGATCTGGTTTCGGTTTCGTATCCAAGCTTTTGTACAAAACTAACTTTCGTAAATCGAATCGGTTTCGTAAACACCAACAGGTTTCGTACCAACAGCTTTCTGTTTCGTAACAGGTAAAGCTTTCGTATTCTAACTTTTGTACAAATTACTTTTGTAAGATCTGTTACGGTTACCGAAACCGAAACTGTTATTTCTGAAAACGCGTTAAAACTCATAGATCTAAACCAAAGCCAAAAACGCGTGAACTTTGACCGTTGACTAAAAAGTCAAACTTTGACTTTCGTAAATTCGAAGTTACGAAAGCTCAAAAGCAGTTACCAAAAGTTAACTAACAGCAGATCTGAATCTCTTAGTAGTTTTTAAAGTAGTTATAAGCATGAAAATAAGCATATCAAAAAAGCTGTTAACACTTTGAATGACCTGATTAAGCACTTTTGTGACTTGAAAAAGCTATTTGACCAGATATAAGCTCTTTGACTCAAATTAAGCTGTTTAGACCTTATGAACTGAAAAAGTACTTAATAAGCAGTTTTTAACCTCTAAAAGCAGTTAAGACTAGAAAAAAAATGTTTAAACCTTATTAGAGTCGAAAATAAGTAGTTTTAACGCTTGAATAAGCATTTTGAAAAATCAGATAAGATAAGCTCAAAAATGACTGAACAAACACATGAAACAGCAGAAATAAGCACTCGAATAAGCAGAAAAACGTAAAAATAAGCCGTCGAAATAAGCTGATCGAATAAGCTCGTCGAATAAGCTCATGAAAACACCACTAAATCGCCTTTGCAGCTCTGATACCACTTGTTAGGTCTTGACTTAGGATCGAATAAGCTATCTAGTGTGTGTTTGTTATATAGAGAGAGAAAGAGTAGAGAGAGAAATTAGTTAGAGAGAAGGAGGAGGAGAGGAAGAGTAGAGAGAGAAAGAGATGGGAGGAAATGAGAACTTGTTATTGATTACTTCACACTTAGGAGTATTTATACTCCTTACAAAGTGAGCTCTTTAGCTCTTGACTAATGCTTTAGTCTTGTCTCGTGACTACATTTTAGTCACGAGACCCTTACCTAACTACTACACATTTAATATTTCACTTATTATTACAAGACTATTATCTCAATAAGATCGTCACTTTTTCTATTCCAAACAAAATCATAATCCAAAGCGACCCATTCAAAACCTTCAACATGAAAGTATAGTATTTAATCTTGATTTTGAAACTGATATTACATTATCGAACTAAGAAGGGGGGGGGGCGTAAATCGGTAAACTTCTTTAACACCGAATTAATGTCAATGATCCTTTGTTGCCATTCTCTTTCTCGAGCTTGTTCATGAGCATTCGCCTCCAATTCCCGTTGTTGCATGTGTTCCTTACACTTGACGTTCCACTTCTAGTTATAACTGCACTTACATATCTCTTTCGAATCGTGATCTGATTTGTGCATGTCCCTCTTGCAATCTTTTTATTGTCTCTTCCAAAGTTAGTACCGACATTATATGAAGTCCGATTACAAACAAACAAAGATCATATCAGATTGACAGGAAACAAGTCAAATAAAGAAAGCAAGTCTCAATTAGAGATGGGTCAAATGGGTCAATGTGGTTGACAGGAAACAAGTCTGTTAGCCTTATTTTTATATAAGTCGAACAAAAATGTTATCAGTCGTCTTTGTCATAATTAGTGTTGTTATGTAATAGGCTAGTCAGGTTTAACGGGCTTGAACTTTAAGCTAATATTGTCCATGTTTTAGGCTTAAAGCCCAATATAAGCAAAGCCTGGCCCATTTAGAAAGCCCATACGCCAACTAGAAGGATAAGGGTATAAATAGGACACTCTCCTTACATGGAGAGGGTGTTGGTTACATTTGCATGTGTTTCCTCCCAATCTAATCTTTCTCTCTTTGTTTCTCTCTCTATTTTTCTCTTGCTTATTTCGTGTGTTAGAGCTTATTGGTAGTGCTTATTAGTTGTGTTTGGATCTTAAATATTTGAGATAATATGTGGTATCAAGAGCCAAGGGGTTTTTGGTGTGGTTTTTGTGTGTTTTTTTGTTCGAACATCATAAAAGAGTTTCATCTTTTATGTGTTCAAATACCATAAAGTTTGTATTTTTCTTTTGAGTTGATCTTAGTTTTAGTTAGAAGTACAAGAAAAACATCAAAAGTTTAATTTTTTAAGGTTTTTGGTTCGAAATGGTCTTTCTACTCAAAATCTTGATTTTAAATTTTTCATGTCAAATTCGTTAAAGTTTATGTTTTAAGGTTCTACTATTCTTAGATAAGTAAGAAGTACAAGAAAGATCGAGTAAAATCGTCCAAAAGTGTGTCTTTTTATGTTTTAAAGAAGTCGAGTCTCGGAACTAAGAAGGCGATTTAATCCATTTCTTCAGGAGGCGATTTAATCCATTTCTTCAGGAGGCGATTTATTCTATTTCTCCAGGAGGCGATTTAATCCATTTCTTCAAGAGGAGATTTAATCCATTTCTTCATGAGGAGATTTAATCCATTTCTTCAAGATGAGATTTAATCCATTTCTTTAGGAGGTGATTTAATCCATTTCTTTAAGAGGCGATTTAATCCATTTCTTCAGGAGGCGATTTAATCCATTTCTTCAGGATGAGATTTAATCCATTTATTCAGGAGGAGATTTAATCCATTTCTTAAGGAGGAGATTTAATCCATTTCTTCAAGAGGAGATTTAATCTATTTCTTCAAGAGGAGATTTAATCCATTTTTTCAGGAGGAGATTTAATCCATTTCTTCTGGAGTAGATTTAATCCATTTCTTTAGGAGGCGATTTAATCCAAATCTTCAGGAGGCGATTTAATCCAAATCTTTAGGAGGCGATTTAATACCATTTTTGGTGAAAAGTCATTTTCGATACAAAGGAAAGTCTTGTTTTGAAAGAGACTGACTTCGAGCTTCATATAAATTAGACTTATAGAAGTAAACCACAACTCAATCACTTCAAAAACTTAAGATTCGATATCCATTCATAACAAAAATCAATATGTCAAATACCAATAACAATTTACAAACTCAAACATCAAATGTTCTTCACAATGCTATCATGGAAGCATATGGTAAAGACCATCCACCAATGTTAGCACCTGGTACTTACGTTCAGTGGAAATCCAGAATCAAGAGATACATTGACACCAAACCTAACAATGAACTCATCTACTATTGTCTTCAGAATCCACCCTACAAATTCAAATGGACTAAGAAGATTGTTCTAGTTACAAAAGGTAGTTCAAAAATAACTATAGAAGGGTACATGGAGAACTATAAGAATGTTTCACAAGACATACGGGATCAACTGAATGTTGAAGCTGAAGCTCTTTAGATATTCTCACAAGGATAGATAATGATATATACTCCACAGTTGATGCTTGTCCAAATGCATGTGAAATGTGGAAAGCTATTAAAAGGTTGAAAGAAGGTGAACCAATAAATGTTCAAGATCTTGAAATAAATTTATATTGGGAGTTTGGAAAATTCACATCACGGGATGATGAATCAATTAAATCGTATTACTCAAGGTTCTACAAGATGATGAATGAGCTTGTCAGGAATCAGTTTAATGTTACAAATCATCAAGTGAATGTTCAGTTTTTACTTCAATTACAACCAAAATGGCAAAGGTTTGTGACACTTGTTAAGCAGAGTCAAGAGCTGAAGACTGTCTCCTATCATAAACTTTATGACATCCTGAAGCAACACCAGAATGAAGTCAACAAGATAAGAGCTGAAAGAATAGCATGTACTGCTAATCCACTTGTACTTGTTGCTCAACAACAACCACTTTACCATCCTCAAAACCATCCTACTCACTACACTCAAAATTCCTCAACTAAATCACAACAAGCTGCTACCAGAAATAGAGGTAAAACAATTGTCAACTCTCCTCCACCCACTTATGATCAAGAACCTACCATGGTTGCAGAAGATGATGAAATGTCAAAGGAAAAGGAGATTGATAAACTCATGGCTTTAATTTCTCTATCATTCAAGAAAATCTACAAGCCTACCAACAAGAACCTCAGAACTTCATCAAACACCAGTAGAGCTAATCAGGATAATTCTCCAAGAATCAACAGAGGAACTAGGTATGATAATCAGAGGGTAGTTAATGTTGCTGGGGCTAGGGAGAATGTTGGTACACAGGTAGTGCAAAAGTCTAGGATTCAGTGTTATAATTGCAAGGAATGTGGGCATGTATCAAGGGAATGTCAGAAACCAAAACGGGTAAAGGATGCAGCTTATCACAAGGAAAAGATGCTATTGTGTAAGCAAGAGGAAGCTAGATTTCAATTGAATGCAGAGCAAGCTGATTAGAGGGATAACACTAATGATGAACCTGACGATCAAGAATTAGAAGCACATTACATGTATAAGGCACAGATTCAAGAGGTTACTCCAGATGCTGCTGACAATTCTGGACCCATCTTTGATACCAAGACATTGCAAAAGGTACAAAATGATGATGATAACTATAATGTGTTTGCCAATGACCGAGAACATCATGTGCAACCTGAATTTGTTAATGACACATATCTAGAGGAACAAGGTGATACTCACATCACTATTGATTCATTGGATATGAGTACTAACGGAGAAATGGCTGACCAGGATGATGATGATCTTGCTAATGAACGTGATTTGCTTGCTTCTTTAATTGAAAACTAAAATGTGAAATTGATGACAGCAAAAACCGTAATAAATTTTTGGAATCATCAAACAAGACTTTAGTTGATAAATTAAAAGGGGAAATTGAGGATTTTAAAAACAAAAATAAAAGTTTAGAATCATCAAATAACCATTTCAAAGAAGCAAACAATGAACTGTCAAAGACAAATCAATTGATGTTCAAAGATCTCAAAAAGTTCTAAGATGAACTTGAAAAGCGTCATTATGTGAATTATATGTCGAAGGTGGAGCTTGAATGTGCAAAAGCAAAAACGGAATTAATGTCATACAAAATGGAATCTAAAAAATTAATTAATAACTATTCTTATCAAATAAATGATTTGATTCAAAATATTTCTAATATGAAAAAGGAGCTTGTTGCACATCAAGAGACCATGTCCATCATGTTACAACAAAAAGAGGATCAAACACAGGCTTACAAAACTCGTGAAGAAAAAGAACTTGAAAAAGTCATTGCTTTGGAAAATAAAATCAAGGTTTTGGATGATATTGTATATAAAACCGGTCAATCAGTTCAAACAGTGAATATGCTTAATCGTAATTGTAGAACGAGTTTTGTTAAACCTGAGTTTCTCAAAAAAGCTCAAAGAGCAAATCCTCGTCTGTATGATATAGGTTGCTATAATGATAATCTTGCTTTAATGTTAGCCCCTGAATCTGACAAAATGATTTGTCTTGCCTAAGAAAGTCGATCAAAATTAAGTGATTTAATCAGACCTTTTGATTATAACAAGTTGAATAATCTTTATGAGTTGTTCGTTCCATAACGTGAAAAGTCGCCTGAACAGAGATATTTTTCAGAAAGATAAAAAATGAGTCATACACCTGTCAAGAATGAAAATTCAAAAGAGTCTTTTAATAAACAAACAACTTTGTTAGAAAAAACAATGATGCAACCATTCTGTAGAACAAAAAGTGCAAAAAGCTCTAAATGAACTTTTCAAACATTAAAAGTAGTGTTTGACACGTTTTTTGATAATAGTGGAAACGAATGCAAACAAACAATTGCTAAAAGGACATATTTTGGTCATATAGATCCGTTCATTCAAAATACAATTGAAGCAAATTTTTGTCCCCAAATTTGAAAAATCAATGCTGATTTAGAAAAATTTCACTTGTGTTTGAAAGAGGAAATGGTTGCTGATTTGAGATACTTTAATTCTATTGAACATGAAGTAGACTCTCTTAAATCTCAACTGGAAACTCAAAAAACATAATTTTTGAATGAAAGTGATTGACTTTCCAAGGAATATTATTATGCTGATCACGATTAATCAATACTTGGGTGGTAAATACTACCTAAGATGAAATCCTAATTTACAATGTAATTATGTAAACCAAGTTGTCAAATGTGAATGTCTTGAAAAAGAGCTTTCAAAAAGTAATACAACGTCAAAGAGTTTTGAAGCACTTCAACAACATGCTATCGATCTTGAACTTGCCTTACATCAATGTCAACAACAGATAAAAATAATAAAGATTTCAAAGAAAATCAGTCCAAAGTATTTCTAAAAGAACGTGAATAATATTTTGAAATTCAAGACTTAAAAGCTCAATTACAAGACAAAGGCATTGCAATAAGTGAGTTAAAGAAACTCATTGAAAAGTTAAAAGGAAAATATGTGGAAACTAAGTTTGAAAAACCTTTGTTATTCGACAACCTAATGCTTTTAAAAGTCAAAGACAATCAGTTTTAGGTAAACCGGCTATTTTTTTAGATTCTCTTGCAAAGAAAGATTTCTCAAAGTCAAAGTCGGTTACTAAAAATGATGTGTTAAAGGATTTTTCAAGACCAGTCACTACACATATTTTTCCTCAGAATGTGAAGTCAATTTTAAAAAACACAAATGTGATTGCACTCGGAATGTATAAAGTACACACAAAGCCTAATTAAACTAGAACACCAAAGTTTCCTCAAGACATTAGGAAAACTAACAAACGCGTATCTTTCTCTACAGGAGTAATTTCCACTACTAGTGTTAGCAGACCATAACTTAAGAGCAATAAATTAGAAGATAGAGTCATGCCTAACAATAGTCAAGGGAAGAAGCAACAAGTAGAAGACCATCGTAGGAGTTTTAAGTTTTCTAAGAATAAAACATCTGTAACTGTGTGTAATGATAGTTTGAATGCTAAGACCTTAAATGTAAACTTTATTTGTGTTACTTGTGGAAAATGTGTGCTAAATGACAATCATGATATGTGTGTTCTTCATTATATTAATGGCATAAATTCTAGGACTAAACAGCTATATGTTGTGCTTATTAGTAATAGAGAACCCAAGCGAACTATGAACCAATCTGTTACAACATCCCTTAAGAAAACAGTTGCTTCAGCATCTACTAATCAAAAACCTAGAAGCACAATTAGGAAGCAATATGAGCATATTAGTAATAAATGTAAATGGTGGTACCCTAAGTTTACACCATCTGGATACAAATGGAAACCCAAGTCCCCAATAGGAAATGTCAACATAAATGTTAGTATGCCTCTAGGAAATGAATCTAGAACTGCTAATGTTTTGGAACATATGACTCCTAGGTGTTCCACTATGTCCAATACTCCATTGTCTTCTAATTCTTTTACAGCTCGTAGAGATAATTCTATTCATCGTCGACTATGGGTGCTCAAAGCACATGACTGGAAATCTCAAGCTTCTAAGTAATTTTGTAGAGAAATTTCTGGGTACGGTAAAGTTTGGAAATGATCAAATTTCACCGATTCTTGGTTATGGAGATCTGGTTCAAGGCACTATAACTATCAAAAGGGTTTATTACATGGAAGGGCTGAATAATAATTTATTCTCTGTTGGTCAATTCTGTGATGCGGATTTGGAAGTTGCTTTTCGGAAGTCTACATGTTACATCCGTGATTTGAAGGGAAATGATCTACTCACAGGTTCTCGTGGCACAGATATGTATTCTATCACTCTTCAAGACACATCCACTCCCAATCCAATTTTCTTAATGGCTAAAGCTACATCGTCACAAACATGGTTATGACATCGTCGCCTTTCTCACTTGAACTTCCATTCCATCAACCTGCTGTCAAAGAATGATATTGTGATTAGCCTTCTAAAAGTAAAATTCATCAAAGATCATCTTTGTTCTTTTTGTGAGTTGGGAAAAGCCAAACGAAAGTCTTTTCACACAAAGACTACCCTGAGCTCCAAAAGACGGTTACAACTTCTACATATGGACTTATGTGGTCCCATGCGGGTAGAAAGTATTAATGGAAAGAAATATGTTCTCGTAATTGTTGATGACTACTCCAGATAAAGTTGGACTCACTTCTTGAGGTCCAAAGATGAAACACCTGAAGTTCTTATTGATTTCCTCAGACTTGTTCAAAGAGGACTTCATGCTCAAGTTAGAACAGTTCGAACTGACAAAGGCACGAAATTCTTGAATAAAACTCTTCATGCATACTTTGCTCAAGAAGGGATTGAACACCAAACGTCTGTTGCTCGAACACCTGAACAAAACGGCGTTGTCAAAAGACGGAACCATACTCTTGTTGACGCTGCTCGAACAATGCTAAGCGCCGCTAAAGTTCCTTTGTACTTTTGGGCTAAAGCAATTTCCACAACATGTTTTACTCAAAACCACTCACTCGTAATTCCTTGACATGAGAAAACACCTTACCACATCATCAATGGTCGGAAACCGTTTGTTAAGTTCTTTCACATTTTTGGCTCTCTTTGCTACATCGTCAGAAATGGTGAAAATCTTGACAAGATGAAAGAAAAAGGTGATGCATTTATTTTTGTAGGGTATTTTACTCAATCAAGAGCTTATCGGGTATATAACAAAAGAACAAGAGTGATTATTGAAACCATCCATGTCAACTTTGACGAATTGCCTCAAATGGCGTCAAATCACTTTAGTTTTGAACCCGCACCACAATGTCCAACAACGGCACTTGAACATGACAGTTTAAGTCCCGGTCCCCAAAGTCAAAAAAATGTTCCTCAAGCAGCTGAGACAGTGACAATGTCAAATGAGCTGAATTTGCTATTTAGTCCGATGTTCGATGAATTGCTCAATAGAACTACTCTATTTGTGTCAAAGTCTTCCGTTGTAAATGTTGTTGATGCACCTAATAAACGTCAACAACAAAACACAACTTCATCTACTTCAACAACCATTGCTGCAAATATACCTCCATTGAACACTCAAACAACACCTACAACTACAAGTCAAGCACCAACTCAAGCACCAACTGTCACTGCTACTGAGAACATTTATCAAGCAGAAACCTAAAACAAAAGTGCACAAGTTGAAGAAGAAAAATTTATCAACATCTTTAGTACACCGGTAAAAGAACGAGGGGAGACATCATCTCGTCATGTTGATTCATTAAACATGCATACATTCTATCAACAACATCCTTCTGAACATCGTTGGACAAAAGATCATCCATTAGAACAAGTCATTGGAAATCCTTCCTAATCAATTAAAACAAGACGTCAGCTAGAAATAGATGGCAAGATGTGTATGTTCGCACTCACCGTAAGTCAAACCGAACCAAAGAACATCAAAGAAGCCATGGCTGATTCTGCATGGATTGAAGCGATGTAGGAAGAAATTCATCAGTTTAAATGACTAGATATTTGGGAATTGGTCGATAGACCCTTATGTAAAAATATCATTAACATGAAGTGGCTCTGGAAAAACAAACGTGATGAAGGAAATACTGTAATTCGCAACAAAACTCATCTTGTAGCAAAGGGATATGGTCAGCAAGAAGGCATTGATTTCGAAGAGTCATTGGCATCAGTTGCTCGATTGGAAGCTGTCCGATTATTCGTTGCGTATGTTGCATACAAATCATTTCCAGTGTACCAAATGGACGTCAAGATAACATTTTGTTAACGGTCCTCTAAAGGAAGAAGTGTACATCAATCAGCCAGATGGATTTGTAGACCCACATCATCCTGACAAAGTCTATCGTCTCAAAAAGGCATTATATGGACTCAAACAAGCTCCAAGGGCGTGGTACGATGAACTCTCCAACTTCCTTCTATCCGAAGGGTTCTCTAAAGGTTCTATTGATCCAACTCTGTTCATTACTAAAAAAGGGGAAGACATATTGCTTGTGTAAATTTATGTTGATGACATTATTTTTGGTTCTACGAACCAAAAACTTTCAAAACGGTTTGAAAAACTAATGCACAGAAAGTTTGAAATGTCTATGACGGGGGAGCTAAAATTCTTCTTAGGAATTCAGATTCACCAATCCCCACGTGATACCTTTATAAACCAAGCTAATTATGCTCAAGAGATACTTAAAAAGCAAGGTATGACCTCACGTGATAGCATTGGTACTCTAATGGCTACGAAACACCTAGATGCTTGATTGTGTCGTTGTGTGGTGTTAAATTATGATTCAAGTTTTAAATTTATATTTTTCCGACTTAACCAAAAACAACACTTTAACGGGCAGTGTACCCGGTCGGTGGGAGTTTCGTGGTAAGTAGGGTGTCGAACACTTGGAGCGAGGAACACTTTCAATTTATTAATACTTTGGTTTTTCTAATCTAAGTTAGTCTAATCTATGCTAAACCTATGTTAATCTAAAATCTAATAGATAAGGGGTTTTCAGCCTAGACTGGCATGGGTTTGGTGTTGACTAAAACCAATTTAAGACACTAAAACACATGCAAGCAAATTAACAGAAGATAAAAGAGCGAACTAGCCAAATATAAGAAAACTAAATTAACCATTATTAATCCAATCAGAACGTTGGTTTGTTTATTAGTGTAATGATTACTTATTTTGAGGTGGCATATCATTCTTAAGACTTAGGCGTTACTTCTTCCTAAGACCTAGACACGTAGAATTTTGACACAATTAAACGCATCCGCATAAAGCATCCTTATTTGCTAATTATAATCTATCTTAGGGATTAAGGCAATGGTGATCTTGTTAAACCCTAGCTCATAGACTTTACCCATTTACTGCTTAATGGTAATTCATACACTAGTATTCCACTAACCAAGTCTATACCAATTGATTAGAACGTACTAGTTGATACCAAGGTCACCTTATGGCCCAACTAAACTCACAATTAAAGGGTGAAGATAGGCATTAATTGTGATCCTATTGATTTAGATGTATAAATCACTATATGGAGAGCTATCACGATATCTAGATTACTTGGTCCGTATCACTAGATCTAGTTGAATGATAGGTCGCATACAAAAGCACGTAAACAAGTATGATGATAAACATAAACAAGCAAATCAACAATAAATTAAGAAATCAAGATAAACAAACCAAACATTAAGATCTTCATAATAATGGCTAATACCCGAAGGTATTAGCCTTCAAACGTCATAATTAAGACAAGAGTAACGATTTAGCCAAGGTAAACTAACCGAGTTAATGAATGATACCAAAAACTGAACGATTACAAGAGTATAAGAAATTACACATTGTCTCCTATGGAATTAATCGCGTTGCTTGACCTTTTCTGCTCTTTTTCTCCTCTGAAAATCGACTTTTATGGTTTAGGTATCGAGAATATGATTTAGCACACTTAAAACTCGTTTTTGAGTTTTCTATTTATAAGGTCTGAATACGGTTTTGATACGGCATATCTAAAGTGTTGGATACGACGTATTGGGGGTTTCTTGGAGTAGGGACCACGTTTGATATATTCTAGAATATTTTATTCCCATATAGCCTGAATACGGCGTATGCTTTTTCGGGGATACGGCGTTTTGATGTGCTTCCATACTTGATCTTGGTGAGTGCAGGCACAGATACGCCGTATCTTCCTTGATAGATACGGCGTATTGGTTGTCAGGATAGTAATCTTCAAAATATCTTCGTTTAAGCTCCAGAATGCATGCCTTTTAGTTAACTTTCACTAAGTACTCCATAATTACTGCAATTCTCAAAATATGGTACGATTTAGTTGTACAATTCTTTGCAATTATTATTACAAAATGGAGTTAATGACATGGGATAAACGACTGCTATAAAATAGACGGTTTTTTTGATGTCAATCAAATATCACCCTCTACTTGATCTACTTGTCCTCAAGTAGCCTTTAGAAGTTTATGAAAATGTATCCCTAAGGATTTTTCCATTTAAGCATTTATTTGATCTATTACAGTTACAAACTAAAAACCTCCGAAATAGGGAAGATGAAAACACTCAAATCACTCAACTAATGATGTGTAACATGTAACGAATTTCGCTCTAATTAATTGTCGTGACAGTTCTATCAAGCTGGCAAGGGGATAACACATTCTACCACCACCTAGAGCTATGGAGATAACATAGTTTATAAAGGTAAAATAGGTTTTTTTGTTATAAGGCTTAGGGTTGATTACTCTAACTAATCTTTATCTCAAATTACCAATATTCTAGGAGGACGAAAATGACCACAACATTACACACCCGTATCGACGGGAGATAGGACATTATGTAAATGCTCACTCCACCTCGAAGAAGCTAAAGAGAGGACTAAGTGAGCAATATTAGGGTATGGATATTCAAACTTTCACCAAATAGTAATAAACTACAAGGCAACTAAGACTTGCATACATGGCCGGTAACGACAGAATAGACATGCATTGCCTTCGGAATATCACATCTCATTCGCGTTAAAACCCCATTGGTTAATGATTAGGGAAAGGGAAATAAACTTTTTGTTTAAGCAACAATTACGATACAAATAGACTTGGTCCACAAGATATAAGTTGTCTTTAGGACACTTTTTCCCGATTACGTTACCTATGTTAAAGACAAACTATATACAAACGTGCTTGATCATGATAATAAAAATAACACAAAAAACTACAACCTAAGTTGGCGTTCCCATAACGGTCAACTTCTCAATAATCCCATACTTTACAAACTTTTACAAGACAAGTGGTGATATCTACCACTTTATACAATACTCTACATCATTGATTTTTAAGACGTATCAACGAATAATCGATCCTTCATATAATTCCTTTGGTCTAAGCTTTTGCGATTATCTCCAAACTTTCCTACTCTTTTTTGTTGTGATTTTTCTAATTTTTTCGATTTTTTTTGCTACACTATACTTCGAAACTCGGTGTAATTTCACCATCTTCACGATCATAATAACTCCGGATAATTCCTTCGGTAATTCTTCATTCTTTGGATGTACCAATAATTGCGTTGGTAGTAAAAATACATGAGTTTTGACTACTTTATACATTCCCATTTCCAATGTGCAAATTTCCTCCCAACTGTACCAAAGATAGAAAATCGACACAAGACTCGAGAAATATATACTTTACACTTTAAGCAACTAGCAACTGATAAATGGACATAATCTAACAAGGTAGGCTAAGGTGTAAAGGTGTAACAAAATAAATAGTTGGTGTAATTCCTAAAGGATTGGCTCTACGGGTTATTCTAGGGGTGTCTTACTCTTAAGATGAGAGTATACAAAGGGTTTATACGGGAATTAACTAACCAGTGTAGTTAGTTAATAAAACAATATGTATAGGCTTTTTGGGTGTAATCCTAGATATTTACCAATTTAAACAAGTTACTCCATCTAAATCCATAGTACTCATTATTGTGGTCTCGAATAGATATACCAAGCTAAGTTCTAAAGTCTACAACATCACCGGCACACTCATATTTTTGTGGAATTTGGGTAAACATTTAGAAACGGATAAGGTTAAATCCTCACAATATCTAACAAGGGTTAGTGTGTGATGTATCAAGTAATTTCACAAAAGTATGCTTGAACTTTTTTTAAATTTGAGCATAATTTAAGCATTTTAGTATGAAAAATAGGACAAGTATCATTATAATTCCCATCCCCCACTTGAATTATATAACGTCCTCGTTGTATAGATAAAACATTAAATACGGGAATTAAAAGGAATTAGAATGAGAAACTCCTTTGATATTTTGCTCGGTAGATTCTTCATGTTGAGTTTATGAGCAAGGATGTGTGTTGTAAATGCGTCTGGATATCAGCATGTCTACAATCACACATAAGATTCCAGATGATTGATACTTCACCAACTTCGTCGATTTCTTTTTGCATCGAGGTCCTGTGCAAAATATAGGAAAAACATGCATTCCTATCTTGGTACCTACGGTTAATTTAAACTAAACTAAATACTAAATACGAGTTAGTCTATTAAATATGCCGTATCATGTGCATGAATATGCCGTATTGACAGAACTAACAATAATGTTTAAAGAGCATAAAAATAAAGGACTGATAACGTCCAGACATTTAATACGCCGTATGGTATGGAGCGAATACGCCGTATTGATGTTTGGGAAGACAAACTTGATAAAAATAAATAACAATTTGGGTTGTCTCCCGGGAAGCACATTTGTTTACAACGAAGTCTTTAAGTTAGACTTTTGTTCAACTTCCATTTATTCTGTCTCATGCACGCTAATGTGCCCGCGTGTGAGCCATTCTTCCATCTTCGCATCTCGGACATATTCGTACCCTAAGTTCAAGACTCCTTTGTAGAACCCATTAAGCTTTTGATATGAGTATGAGATTCTATTCATCTTATCCTCTTCACTTACCTTCAGTAATGGTGGGATCTTGTTGCATTGTTCATTAGTGTGGTGTTTAAACCTCGGATGTGACCGTGCCATTTGGTAAGTAACTTCTTCATTACCATTGTGAATGGTAATCATTTCGTCAAACCGTTTTGCATTAATCCCAACTTCTCTCAAAAACAGTTCACCAAAAATAATCGCCCATTCCTTCATCACGATAAGCATCCATATCTTCTAAAACTATGAAATCCGTTAAGATAGAAAAAGTTCCAAGAAAGATAGGTATGTTCATTAAGGCTCCAACTACATTATTTCCCTTGTATTCCATTTTGTTCTTCATTATAGAGTTATGAAACTTTTTTGGACATTACATTTACGTATAAGATGGGGAAAAATTAGCATGCAAAAATTCAAAACCTATCATGCAAGGGAACTTTAAGTTGTAAGTACAATCCATACAGATCTTCTTATCATGGTCGCAATCACTAGGATAACCAAAAACTTTGCTAACTATTGTAACATCATTTCTAGCTCTAAATTCCTCAATTACCTCACCTTCCTCAAAGGTGGGCATTAAATCATCAACTTGATCTCTTCTAAGCTCTAATGGTACATTAAGATCGTTTAGTTCTATGCAATCCTCAAAGAAATGGTCTAATGATCTATTTAACACCAAAGTCTCTCCCATCAGCCTAGCTTCTAAATCAAGTTTCATTTTTTCTCTTAAGCTTAGCATGTAGACCCTCTTAATTAAACTACTAGCAGGTTTAACACTTTTGAAAATTATTTTCTCTTCCCTAACTCTTAAAGTAATCTTTCTTTTGAAAAAATCAATCTTAGCACGGGCAGTAGACAAAAATGGTCTTCCGAGGATCAAGGGCACTTTGATATCCTCGGGTATATCAAGAATTATAAAGTATACGGGGAAAACAAATTTACCAATACCTACTAGCATGTTTTTAGCAATTCCTTTTGGATATTTCACAGTCCTATCTGCTAGTTCAACTGTCAACTTAGTGCCAGCTAATTTGCCTAATCCTAAGTTAAGGTAGGTCGAGAGAGGCATAACACTTATGCTAGCTCCTAAGTCAGCAATGGCATTATCAAAGCAAACATTATTAATAAAGCAAGGTAAAGTGAAACTCCCTGGGTCTTTCTCCTTTTTGGGTATGGAATTATTGATATGTGAAGCGTCAGAGTAAGCTTCCAAGAATTATAGTTCATATGATCCCTTCTTTTCTTCATAATAGTAACCATTCAAACGACTTGGAAACATAATTGTCGTTCGTTTCATCTCGTACATCAGTGTACGGTTTTGTCCAGTGGATACGACGTATTGGGAGAATCACATACGGCATATCAGATATGAATCAGGTTCGACAATAGTTGAAATTGACTTGACATGGTCTCTTGGGTTAGTTTCAGTTGATCTTGGTAAACTTCCAAATCCTCTTTCCTGTAGGACCTTGCTTATTTGCCCGATTTGGATCTCCAAAGTTTTAATTGATGCCCCTTGGTTCCTTATGGTAGCATCCGTTGAAGCTCGAATCTCTTTGATCAAATTGGAGTTATCCTCGTGTCTTTTTTCCAATACACTCATAAACTTGCTCAGGGTATCTTCCATAAATTGCCTTCGTTCTTGGTATAAAGGATTCGTGTTGTTCCTTTGATAAAATCCCAGAGCAGTTGCTCTATATCCCCAATCCTTGAAAAGGTGCACCAAATTATGTGTAGTAATCTTCTTCGAGGGTTTTCACTTCTTCCTTGAGTGGATAATCTTTGGTGTAATAGGGACCTTTACATTGTTCACATCCTACTTGAGCAGCATAAACTTTTTCATTTACTTTCTTGATTTCTCTTCCAAGATTGTTGAGTTGTGCTTATATGGCTGCTAATCCATCAGAAGTTTTAGTACTTCTGGTCCTTGATGTTCCATTGTGCCATTTTTAAGAGTATTCAGCCATTTCTTAGATGGCTACTTTAGCATCGACAACAGTCTTAGATGGTATGGCTCCTCTTGAATCAAGAATTTATCTAGTTCGAACATCCAATCCGTTATAGAACAAGACTACCTCCTGCATCTCAGTTAAACAGTGTTGATGACACTTCATCAAGAGTTCTTTAAATCGTTCCCAAGCTTGATAGAGGTTTTCATCCAGCTCTTTCTGAAAGTTGTTGATCTCTTCCATTTTCTTTGTAGTACGAGCACGTGGGCAATATTTGCTTAGAAATTTTGTCTTCAGATCTTCCCAAGTTGTAATCGAACCAGATGGTTTGTTTCTTAACCAACGACTTGCGGCTCCAGCTAAGGACATGGGGAAGGCTCTAAGCATCACATGGTCTATAGTAATATTAGGGATATGGAATAAATCCACGATCTCAAGAACTCTCAATATGTTCATTTGCATCATCATGATCTGAACCGCTTAAGTTGTTGGTTCGTAGTTCCTTGAGAAATTGGCCTTTCAGTTAAAAATTATCCTTGTCTTTGACCTTAGGCCTAGCAACTCTCGATCCATAGTCGGCTCGAGTTTTGCTCATGTATTTTTCCATAGTTTCCGCCATTATTTCTGCAACTTCTGCCTCCGAATATTCTTCTTGGTCAGAAAATAGATCGAAATCAGGCGATCTCGATTCGTCAAGACTTAGTGTCTTGAAGTGCTTCCTAGATGGTCAAAATTCTCGTTCCGGATCCTTGAAAGGTGTAAATAGTTCCTTGGTTGAACTTTTTGTCATGCACTACCTGAAACAAGGGATAAACAATCAGTTGGATGGGCCCAGGAGAAAGAAAACACAAATATACGGAAAATAAATGCAAACATCAGATATGTTACTGTATCAAATAGTCAATGCGTCGTATTCAATAGAACTGAATACGTCGTATTAATCTTTTTGAATGAATACATTGTATTGGATAGAAAGTTGGATACGCCGTATCCAATGAAAGTGGATACGCCGTATCGGTTTATCGACCAGAACAACGTATTAGAAAAAATAATTAAATCAAATAAATAATTAAACACACAAATATACAGAATATACAGAATTATACACTAATCTAAATTACACTAATCTTAAGGGTTAGATCTAATCTAATGCTAAAAACCAAAATATCAAATAAAAATCAAGATTAATTCTCACTCCCCGGCAGCGGCGCCAAAAACTTGATTGTGTCGTTGTGTGCTGTTATATTATGATTCAAGTTTTAAATTTATATTTTGCTGACTTAACCAAAAATAACACTTTAACGGGCAATGTACCCGGCCGGTAGGAGTTTTGTGGTAAGTAGGGTGTCGAACACTTGGAGCGAGGAACACTTTCAATTTATTAATACTTTGGTTTTTCTAATCTAAGTTAGTCTAATCTATGCTAAACCTATGTTAATCCTAAATCTAATGGATAAGGGGTTTTCAGTCTGAGAGACTGGCACGAGTTTGGTGGTGACTAAAACCAATTCAATACACTAAAACACACGCAAGCAAATTAACAGAAGATAAAAGAGCGGTCTAGCAAAATATAAGAAAACTGTATTAACCATTATTAATTTAATCAGAACGTTGGTTGGTTTATTAGTGCAATGATTACTTATCTCGAGGCGGCATATCATTCTTAAGACTTAGGCGTTACTTCTTCCTAAGGGACCTTAGACACGCTTAGATGTTTTGGGACACAATTAAAACGGCATCCGGCCATAAAGCATCCTTATTTTTCGCTCGATTATAATTTATATTAGGAGATTTAGGCAATGGTGATATTGTTTAATCCCTAGGCTCATTAGGAGACTTTACCTACTTACTGCTTAATGGCAATTCATACACTAGTAGTCCACTAACCAAGTCTTTACCAATTGATTAGAACGTACTTGTTGATACCAAGGTCACCTTATAGCCCAACTAAGCTCACAATCAAAGGGTGAAGATAGGGGGGTTGGGGGGGGGGGGGGGGGGGGGGGGGGGGGGGGGGGGGGGTGGGGGGGGGGGGGGGGGGGGGGGGGGGGGGGGGGGGGGGGGGTGGGGGGTGGGGGGGGGGGGGGTGGGGGGGGGGGGGGGGGAGTGTGGGGGGGGGTGGGTGGGGTCGTTAATTGTGATCCTATTGATCTAGATGTATAAATCACTATATGGAGAGCTACCCAGTATCTAGATTACTTGGTCCGTATCACTAGATCCAGTTGAATGATAGGTCGCATACAAAAGCACGTAAACAAGTATGATGATAAACATAAACAATCAATTCAACGATAAATTAAGAAATCGAGATAAACAAACCAAACATTAAGATGTTTATAACAATGGCTAATACCCGAAGGTATTTGCCTTCAAACGTCATAAATAATACAAGAGTAATGATTTAGCCAAGGTAAACTAACCGAGTTAACGAATGATACCAAAAACTGAACGATTACAAGTGTATAAAAAATTACACGTTGTCTCCTATGGAATTAATCGTGTTGCTTGACCTCTTCTGCTCTTTTTCTTCTCTGAAAATTGAGTTTTATGGTTTAGGTATCAAGAAAATGATTTAGCACACTTAAAACTCGTTTTTGAGTTTTTTATTTATAAGGTCTGAAGTCAGTTTTGATACGGCGTATCCAAAGTGTTAGATACAACATATTGGGGGTTTCTTGGAGTAGGGACCACGTTTGATATCTTCTAGAATATTTTATTCTCATATAGCTTGAATACGGCGTATTGCCTTCTTCTGGATACGGCATATTGTATCTTGCTTCCTTCGTGGTCTTTGGTGTGTGCTGGCACAGATACGCCGTATCTTCCTTGATGGTTACGGCGTATTGGTTGTCAGAACAGTAATCTTTAAAATATCTTTGTTTAAGCTCCAGAATGCGTTCCTTTTAGTTAACTTTCACCAAGTACTTCATAATTACTGCAATTCTCAAATATGAACGATTAAGTAACACTTCTTTGCAATAATTATACAAAATAGGTTAATTACATGGGATAAATGATGCTTTAAATAGACGTTATTTGATGCATCAATGCTGACTTGAGTGGAACTCCGTTCGACCAAATGAAATATTGTAGTATGGTCGGAGCACTCATGTACCTAACAGCAAGTAGACCAGATATTGTACATGCAACATGTTATTGTGCTCGTTATCAAGCGAAACCGAGTGAGAAACATCTCACTATGGTTAATCGGATATTTCGGCACCTTGAGAATACCATTAACATGGGACTCTGGCATCTGAAGGACACCGGTTTGAACTAACATCTTTTTCAGATTCGGATCACGCAGGGTGTCTCAATTCATGTAAGAGCACATCTAGTGGCATACAATTTCTAGGAGGTGATAAGTTAGTAAACTGGTCATCCAAGAAGCAGGACTGCACTTCAATGTCTTTAGCAGAAGCCGGGTATGTGTCTTTATCTGCGTGATGCGCTCAAGTTCTATGGTTGAAAACTCAGCTCACAGATTATGACTTACACTTTGATAAAATACCTATGTATTGTGACTCAAAGAAAGCCATAGCCATCTCGTGCAATCCAGTCCAGCATTCCCGTACCAAACACATCGATGTCAGATATCACTTCATAAAGGAACATGTTGAAAAGGGTATTGTTGAATTATTCTTTGTTGAAACTAAATACCAGTTAGCTGACCTGTTTACTAAAGCCTTACTCGAAGATAGGTTTAAGTATCTCGTCAGATGACTCGGTATGAGATGTTTGACTCCAGAATAACTGGAGGTTCTGGCAAACAAATCTACTTGATCCATCAAACATCGAGCATGTAAATATTTTTGTTTCTCTCTTTATTTTGATTTATAAATATTTTAAAAAAAGAAAAATACAAAAATATAAAACCAAAAAAAAAGAATTAAAAAATATTAACTTCTAGAAAAACGGAATATAAAATCAAAAAATTTCTAAAATACCCAAAAGAATCTTCTCGACATGTCTCTTGGAATCGATAACATTTATGTACCTAGAAATGTCGATTAACATTGACACGGGTGTGTAAATGAAGTTCGAGCAAGAGTTCAAATGTTTCAAAACATGTCATTTCTAAATTTTCTTTATGACTTATGTACATTTCAGTGCATAACTCGGACCCGAATGTAATAGGGAAGTGTACGCTTCAGTGCGCTTACTCTACAAATAGAAGAGAAGTCTTCTATCATGGTTTTAAAACCGTTGAACACAATTTTTTAAAAAGAACTTTCAATGTCAAATTGTTTACAATATAATTTGTGGTATCTTTCCATAAAAAGTGGTATTTGCTAAAATTGTGTGTTCAACACTCCCTTCCTCAAATAAGTTTAAAAAATTGTGGTATCAATTTTTCTCAAAATGTCATATTTATCTATATCAGTTTTTGAGGGGGAGCTTTTAAAACCAAAGCCTTTTAATGCCTTTTGGGTACATCTCATAAATATTAATTTTATGTATCCAAAAACATTTCGTGAAATTACAATGTGGAAATTGTAATGTCAATTAATAATATACATTATTCACTAGGGCATCTCACTCCGTCTGGTGTCATATTATTTTTTTTCTTGTAACGTCAAGTTTTAAAAATTAGTGGTATCTCACATACTATGTTGAAGGGGAGCTATCAGAAAAATCATTTCGTGCAATATCGTGGTATAATTTTTCTCCCCGTGTAACTTTTTCATGTCATAAATTTTAATCAATTGGTATTTCAAATACTAAGAGATTTATTATTTTAAATAAGGGGAGAAAATGTGATTAAAATGTAATATAAAAGAATGTGATCTTTAAGACTCTAAGTGCAACTCTTTCCTTAATGTGCAAAACAATTATAATCTCAAAGCACATGTGTAAAGGGAGTATTTCAAAATGTCTGTAACAAAGGTTTTATGGTTCGATCTTTATACCCAACAACCAATTAACTCACGATGTCGATGAAGTCATAAGGTGGTTAAGGTTAGGTTAAGTCCTATGATCTAACCAGAACTGGAGGGATCTACCCATGGACATTCCATAGTTAGATTAGAAGTCCTTAGGTATGATTGGAGAAGAAAGATAATAAGGGAATAATGCCGATTAAGATTGAGCTAACACTAGAACAATCATAACAAGGTGTTAGTGATGCCGTCTTGGTAAGCATTGAAGGGGTTGAAGAATTAAAAAAATGTATGGATAAAGGGTGAAAAGAAAGAAGCCCTCCACACAACTTAGACAGAAACTGGGTCAATACATAATCTATCAAAATCACAAAGATGATTGTTGGTATTGAAGAAAGCTGTCATGGACCCAGTGATGCAATGCACAACCCTTCCTAGCCATTCGAGTTTCTCTCAAAAGAAACTTGTCTCATTTGTCACAGAGATACACACGTTATCTATTGACATCTCACTCCGATATTGTTGATATTAAATAGGTGGCAGTCAGCTCCAGCCTCCGAGTACTATAACCAAAGTGCACAAATCGAGTCTAGAGCCAAGAAGATATCAAATTATAAATCTCATTAAGACACAATGTCAAAATACACTTGTTGAACACCATAAAGTTCACAAGTCGTAACAAAGAGTCCTACGCATTATCCTTGAGATCTTGCCAGAACATTCAGAGTGATACTCTTTAGTATTCACAGTGATGAATGGAAATCCTTCCAGAGTCAACATCAAACATCTTTGCGGTAGGTGACATGCAAGATTCTATATGAATAGAGCTTGTGCTATCTGGATATCGATTTTGATCCAGTATATAAATTGACGACTTAAATCAAAAAGATAGTAACTATCTGATTCACTCTTACCGTGTTGTCTGCTTTGAGACGTTCCGATAATAAGAACAAGCAAGCATGGTGAATCTAATACATCTGTGTTAGAAGATCCTATGATTTAAGCTGGAAACCCTGTCAAGGATATTCTTTAAATCTACCTGATCACATGTATAGTATTTATACTATAAAACGGGGAATCGGTGGTTATTGCAAACTAAAATCGACGAATGACAAAGACATATTCGTCCATATCTGCTATTTATTAGTAACATTCAAATGCATGTACAAATGTCGGTGTTGTAGCCTCGTTCCAGCTAAGTCGGATTCATTACCACATACTCATACTCAAGCCTTAAACGTCAATCATTCAGCATCAAGATTGTTGATACTAAAATTCCCCATTATCAAAGATCCTCAACATCAAATAAAGAATCGTCAATTGGGAAATATTGTTAGCCTTATGCTTATATAAGTCAAACAAGAATGTAACAAGTATGAGTATGTCGGTCAAGAGCACAAGTTGATAAAGATAGTTAATCAAGATGATTCAAGTCATGGAGATGATGCAAAATAAAGATCTCAAGAACTCAAAGTCAAAAGATGAAGGCTCAAGAGCAAAATCGCATAAATGACACCGAAAGAATGTCATCGGTCGTCTAAAGCATGAATGAACAAAGCCATTACAAACAAGGAAAGACAAAGACAAGACCAAAGAAGGCAAAGCTTAAACGTCATATCTTCAACATTGGGGAAGATAAAGTCAAATCAAGATAACCTCCATCAAGAACGTCAACGTTAGGGAGATCAAAGAAGGCCTCAACATTAGGGGAGATTGTTAGCCTTATTTTTATATAAGTCGAACAAGACTGTTATCGATCGTCTTTGTTGTAATTAGTATTGTTATGTAATAGGATAGTCGGGTTTAACGGGCTTGGACTTTAAGCTAATATTGTCAATGTTTCAGGCTCAAAGCCCAAGATAAGCCAAGCCCGACCCATTTAGAAAGCCCATACACCAACTAGAAGGCTAAGGGTATAAATAGGACCCTCTCCACACATGGAGAGGGTGTTGGTTACATTTGTATGTATTTACTCTCAATCTAATCTTTCTCTCTTTGTTTCTCTCTCTAGTTTCTCTCTCTACTTTTCTCTTACTTATTTTGTGTGTTAGAGCTTATATGTAGTGCTTATTAGTTGTGTTTGGATCTTAAATATTTGGGATAACAAAGTCAAATAAAGAAAGCAATTCTCGATCAGAGATGGGTCAAATGGGTCACTCCAGACAATTTCACCTGATATATGTAATACACAGCATCTGAGGAAATCTCGATCGGGTCAATTAAGATACATAACAAAACATATGTGTCAGGTTGGCCTAACTTGACCTGATCCTTTTCAACTCATTTGGGTTTTGACCCATTAACCCATCCTGACAGCCAACTCTAATCTGATGGTAAATACCGAAATTAAAAATATCTCAGTAACAAATATAAAACTGAAATTTCTTTAAAACTTACTTGTTCAACACAATTACGCTTTCCATACCTTAACATCATTAGTAGCTGTGAAATCTTGCTCCTGTATTTTTCAAGAAAAAAAATACTTGAAACTCACAAATATATGTAATCGTGTGAGAATATACCGGATCATAGCACATGTAGCAAAAGTATTCTGCCCTTCCCATATTGACCCGACATCAGCTAATTGATGCAGAAGCAAGGTGTACAAGCCAAAGCACTGATAATTAGTCGTAAGGATAGGAAATGACTTCCATAGATTGAACCACATGTGTTGGCAATAAAAAAACAAGAATCAGCCTGCAAGATAAAGATAAAATGAATAGTCTTGCCACATGTATAAACTAGTTAAAACCATATGCGGAAAAAAAGCTTAAAACATACTTGGCAACAAAATTTTGACAAATAAGTTTTGGCCTTCTTTTGAGTAGTATTATTGTTTTGGCCTTCTTTAGGTGACTGTTTTATTGGCATGATAAGAATAGGTTTCAGTTTTGTGTTTTGTGTGTTTAGTTTAATATTGGAAGGAGTAAATAACATGTTGGACATACCCTTTTAAGATTAAAACATAATCCAAATAAATCCGTTCGTAAAGCATATGGGTCAAAGTTGTGACATTTAATTACCTTTTTTAAGAAATGATGACACAGATATAAGAAGTAACATACCTCGGTTGCAACATATAAGTGGCCCTTGCGTCCAGTATTTTCGCCTTGAAGTTTCAAATATAGTGCAAACAATTGGTGATTCAACATTAGAGCTTCAACAACATATCAACTTTAACTTCTTTCTAGTTGAGGTATGCATTCAAAAGAAACACATTTATTACCTTGTAGTCATTTTTCTTCACATCAAATCCCAAAGGTGCAGCAGCTTCTTCAATTTTGGAGATAATCTCATTGACAGGACATTTTGATGTAAATCTTATTTAACGTTTGACAAGCCCTTGTCCACCAAACAGAATGTTAAATTCCTTTTAGTTGCATAGTTATTAACTTAGTTGATCCTAACTAAGATTTACATTTGAAAAAAGTCATAATCCAATGATCCGAATTAGAAAAATGGTGTAATAATCAGATTAACTATATCAGAGCATTACCTGAAATAAATCTGGTCGTACCCGTACTTAATGTGTAGATTGCTTGTAGTTTGTTGTTCAATATGCAAAACAATGTGGGAAGAACTGGTTCCATTGGAAGATCGCCGATTGTTCCTGACATGAAATAAGATGAAAGTTTGTACATTTCTGAAGATCTTTCTTTCACAAGCATCTCCCGTTCTTGAGGGAATGTGAAAATTGCTTGAAACAAATGGAAAAATCCCTAAAAGCCAGTATAGAAAAACGGCAATCCTGACTACATATTTTGTAAAACAGGAGATCATTGAATATTGATTTTAAGAGCTATGATCAGAATATATCTATCTCTAAGTATGTTGACAATGATATAATCATACCTGATCTTGTATGTGATTTGTATCTGACTGCCACCATAGTAAAACGGATTTCCTGACAAACCGTAAGGAGTTGGATCACAAATTTTTTTTGGGAAATCACAACTTCATTACCTAAAACTTTTCTGTTTAGTGCAAAAAGCGGGGAAGACTATTTACTTGTCAGCTCATGGTCCGAAGTCGAAAATTCTGCTCAATCAGTTTTTGTAGTTTTCTTGTTTACATTAAGTATAGTGACCTTTGCAATCGAGTAATCTATGTATGTGTATCGCGTGTTCTAGGATGATTCTGACAACATGTTGGGGGGTCTTATTTTGGTGTTTGATTGCGTATATTGGTTGTGTTTTATGTGCATTAAATGTCTACGTGTTTTAATATGATTAATTATTCGATTTGGTTTTTCTTATTTATAAATGTGGCGTTTTATTTATATATATGAAAAAATTATTTTCAAAAATTAATATGGATTAAAAGCACTCGATCATTATGCTTATTGTATATATATATTGATATGTACACTTTGCTAGATCGTGTTTATATATATATATATATATATATATATATATATATATATATATATATATATATATATATATATATATGTGTGTGTGTGTGTGTGTGTGTGTGTGTGTGTGTGTGTGTGTGTGTGTGTAAACTTGTTATTTCTTGCAACGTTCTATAACGCATGGGTTTAGTGGTTTCTGAAAGGGAACCCGCGACGGAACAACGCAAGAATAAATATTTTTACGTCAATGATTTAACAATAATAAAAGTATATCGTAATTATTACTAAAGATGGAATAAATCCCTTGCGGGTATCTATCCTGGTTTTGATTATTTTTCATGGGAATTTAACCTTATCCATAATAATTTAATTACTTATATTGAAAAATATTGTAAACTAAATGTGTTAACCCTAATTTTATAGATCACATGTGGATTAAAAAATATATGGGATATTTTTAATACATAGATTTTAAAACAAAAATGGAAATGTTTTAAAAATACTAGCGTTATAAGGATGTATGCATGCTTTATTATACATAATTTTTTGTACACTTGTTTTATCAAAATACTTATACCCTTTCTAATTAAGTTATTTGTCATCCAATTTAGTAGAACACTTGCATACTGTTTTTTGTACTGCTTGAGAAGTAGGTGAATTACAAATCCCAAGATGTTTTATTCACTAAGCGTGAGACCTAGTGCTAATTAATACATGTTCTCAATTGGACGACTTAAATCGAGTTAAGCTGGTGAGACCTTAACCCGAGGCATTCAATGGGGCAAAACATGCCAACTTGACATTATAATTCTTGATTATGATGCTTGGGGGCCATCTGAACTAAGAGTGTCACATGTAGGCAATTATCACCCATTGATTACCTTTTGAGTTCATCATTGCTAGCAGATCAACAGATGTGATGGTGGAATTTCAAGTTGGATCTTAGACTCTTGTTAAAATTAATTGTTTATTTATATAAACATGCGTAGTTATTTTTGTAAGAGATTATTTATCAAAAATACTAATATTTTTTGAAATTTCATTGTTTTGTAGATGGCTACTGCCCAGAACATAAACAATACGACTCTCAGGTCGATTCTCACGAGTAAGAAACTTACTGGACTAAACTTTACGAATTGGGATCGTAACTTAAGAATTATTCTTAGGTCTGAGAATAAGCTAGTTCATTTGGAACAACCTTTGATACCTCTTCCTTTACCTGTTGCATCTCAAGCTGTGCGTGATGCTTATGAAGTACTATTCGACGCACAAAATGAGGTGTCATTCCTTATACTTGGTAGTATATCCCCTGATCTACAGAGGATTCTTGAAAAATACAAGGTATATGACATGATCAAAGAAGTGAAAACTATGTTCAAGGAACAAACTAAACAAGAACTGTTCAAAACGGTTAAAGCACTCTATGCTTGCAAATAGGAAGATGGTCAGCCAGTAAGCCCTTATCTCTTAAAGATGAAAGGTTACTTGGACACATTGGAATGCCTTGGTTTCCCTATGCCTAATGAGCTTAGTGTGAGTCTTATCTTGAATTCTCTCAATAAGGACTATGATCAGTTCATTCAGAACTATAATATGCATATCATAGGGAAGACGATAGCTGGGCTACTAGCTATGCTCAAGCTACATGAAAAAGGTATCCCAAAGAAGGCTGCTACTCCCGTTGTACTTGCTATTAAGGGAGGAATGATCCAGAAGGACAAGAAAAAACTATAGGGTGCAAAGGGGAAGGACAGGGGAAATACTAAGATTGCTTATGATCCTAAGGCCAAGATCCTACCACCACTTAAGAGAGATAATCTGGCTAAAGACTTAATCTGCCACCTCTGGAAGGAGGTGGGTTACTAGAGGAGGAACTGTCATGCCTACCATGCCGAGTTAAAGAAGGTAAGAAATTTTGGCGAGGCTAGCACTTTAGATATCTTCACTATAAAACTTTACTATATTCCTAATAAATCTTGGGTGTATGATATAGGTTGTGGAACTCATATCTGTTATATAACGCATGGTCTTAGGAGGATAAGGAAGCTGAAAATGGAGCTTTGAACCTATACATAGGCAATGGGATGCGTGCATCTGTTGAAGCTATTGGAAGTTTTGATTTAATTCTTTCAAATGGACTAGTTATTGTTTTAGACAATTACCATTATGTACCTTCTATTACTAGGGGTGTTGTTATCGTTTCCCGTTTGATTGACAATGGTTATATGCATACAATTTTGAATTATGATATTTTTGTTATGAAAGATGATGTGTTATATTTTAATGCAATTTCACGTGATGGTAATTATAAAATAGATATGTAAAATCTTTATCCAAATGTTAGTTCTATATATAATGTTAGCAATAAAAGATCCAAACGTGCATTGGACTCTACTTATCGTTGGCATTGTCGTCTTAGTCATATAAACAAGAAACGTATTGAGAAACTTCAACGTGATGGGATTTGCAACCCACCGATCTTTTGACAAATGAAAATCTTGTATATCTGGAAAGATGGCATAAAAGCCTTTTCCACATCAAGTGGAAAGAGCTAAAAAACTACTAGGACTTATACACACTGATGCATGTAGCCTTTTTAGAACTGTGTCAAAAGAAGGTGCTAGTTACTTCATAACCTTTACTAATGATTCCACCCATTATGGTTATGTTTACTTGATGAAACATAAACATGAGGTATTTGAAACATTTAAGATTTTCCAAAATGAAGTTGAAAATAAACTCAGAAAGAAAATCAAAGCTATTCAGTCTGATCGAGGAGGTGGATACTTGAGTCATGAGTTTGTTGATCATATGAAAAGCTGTAGTATTATATCTAAGCTTACTCCACCTTAGACACCACAACATAACGGGGTGTTTGAGAGGAGGAATTTAACTTTACTTAAGATGGTTCGCTCCATGATGAATTCTACAACTTTTCCAAAGTAATTTTGGGGATTTGCTCTTGAGTTTGCTGCTCACATTCTCAACATGATTCCAACCAAGAAGGTTGATAAGACACCATATGAAATATGGAATGAGAAAGCTCCTAATCTATCTTATTTAAAGGTCTGGGGTTGTGTGTCACACATGAAACAAGACACGCCTGACAAACTTAAGCCCAAAACTGTTAAGTGTATCTTTGTAGGTAACCCAAAGGAAACGATGGGATACTTCTTCTACAACCCACACAAGAACAAGATTTGTGTTTTTCATTATCCTAAGTTCTTTGAGAATAGTCTCACTTTACAAGAAGCGAGTAGGAGTCACAGATTACTCGAACTGAATGGGAGTGACGTAGCACATGAATTATGTCACACCTCACCTCAAGCGGAAACGTGAGGCGTGAATGTAGAGGAACCGTCATAAAGCATTGTTACAACATAATAGAGAATTTACTAAATGAATATTTACCATAAAATGTTACAATAACATAGCCATAATGCATCAAAATCCCACATGCTGGGACAACATAATGATGATCAACCCCAAAAGGGCCTCTTCTTAGGTCTCACTAAGCCAAGTCACAAGCTATAACTCCTTAGGCTTCAAAAATCTTATAACCTAAAAATGGATACTCAAAAATGTCAACATAATATTGGTGAGCTCGTAGGTTTAAGACACAAACAAAATCATAGTTTTGTTGTTCAATACATACAAGTAGGACAATAGTGAATAATATATACACATATAAATACTTAATTAGAATCACACAAGCGCAACAACTGAGCCTCATGACTGCATCACACATAAATTTGCTCTGATAATATACACCCTAGGACAAAGTACACACAGAAATACCAAGGGTAGGGGTGTCAACCCAAATAGTACTATCAATATATATCCTTAGGCTCCAAATCGGAGTTAACAGTTGTGCATTATAGCATCACACATATTGCATCCACAAAATAAGGCACATATTGCAATCAAAACGTAAATCTTGTCCAAAACATAAAAACATTGTATCACATCATAAAACTATTTAAAAACTTCATTTAAGTATCATTTTCCCCTAAGGAAAAACATAAGTAAAAAGGGGCTATGAAAACTCACCTTAGCAATGCGAGAAGTGAGTACAAATACGATTCAACAATGATTTACTAACCCGACGAACGGGCACCTTCTAATCACGACCTAAGATAAGAATTTGGTATTAATTAGACTCTGTATGATATGCTCGGACCAAAATATACATTTACTAATTAAAGTTACTTATTTTTAGTTTATCAGTAAGAGTCATTTTAGTATTACTCATGAATTTACCAAATCTGACCCGATTTTTAGTCCACTTCTGGTGTTCCGTTAACTAAGTTAATAATCTTTATATTATTTGTTCTCTGACCAAGTGTTAGTATAGTGTCTTAGGTGTCTCTACAAAATTTTATAGCTCTTTCCTATTAAATTACCAAAATGCCATTAACAAGTAAAATGGGTCAGTTCTGGACATACAATCTTTTACAAGCCATAAAATAGGTTTAACTTTAAATGTGGTCTTTGGGATTCTAGTGACATCAACTACATATTATGATTTAGTTCCGGACCGATTTTTAGGGTCTCATGTGCTAGTATGAGTGAGTTGCATTTAAAACACTACACTTGACCGAAACAGAAAAACTGGAATGTTTTGACCACCCTTACCACTTTGGCCTAAATCATACCCAAACTTAACCCATATTTTATGAAACTTCTTTTCTGTGTATTTAAGCCTTATATCAAACTTTGAGAGTTTGAATCTTATAAAAAATACCACTTTATAATTTATCTAAAGATTTTTAAAGTTGCTTAACAAAATAAGTCAACAAATCCTAGCCTTATACAACTATACCAAAAGCGTGTTTTGACTAACTTAAACTCCTCAAAAAAATGCAAGGCTGGTGAGGTTGGAAAGTAGACTCAAAGTACTTGATGTTAGGCTCAAGAATCACCTCTATATGATCTTTTATGACCAAGTTATGTTCCCAAGAAGTTGACCCCAAAATTCAATCAACAACTTTATCATGATTTTAACTCATTTAAAATGACATTCTCATTACCCAAACACTCCCAAACGACCCAAACAAGACCGAAAATCATTTTAATCACATCTTAAAATCATATTTATCCAATAATATCAGTAGGTACTTCTTAAAAATCTCAACTCATTGCATGTCTAAAAATATTCATGGTCTAGTTAAAATATATGATTTTATACTCGTTTTTTTTAACTAGTTTTATCATTTGACTCTCCATACCATCAATCCAAGTCTTATAATAATTCTAGCATCATTTTAAGAGTATGATAACCTCATTTTTCTAGTAGTATGTTTACTTTATAGGTTATGAAAAAATAAAATACATAAACATGAGTTTCAATGCAAAATAGTCGAGTTTTAGGTATAATATGTACTCAAATCATCTTATACTCGTGTATTACCTTAGAAACTCCAAGAAAAAGATGAGATGATGTAGGGGATGAGAAAATTTCGTGGCTCCAAGGGATGCTTTTGATGATAACCGAGCCAAGAACATGTTATAAGATTAACAAAACTAGCTTTTGTGTATGTTTCTTGTGTTTAACCAAAATTTTGATGGTGGATTGTAGTGATGTTATTGGTTTGGCTTAGCGAAGAAGAACAAAAAAAGTTGTTATGCGTATATGTGAGTATACATATATAGATGAGAGGGGGAGAGATGATGTGTCCAACACATGTAAGTTTGGTGGACATGTGTCCATGTATTGTATATATACATGACACATGTTTTAAGCTTAACCCACCACATAGATATGTGTCTATGTGGTTCAGCCAGAGGGGGCACAATATTTAGTTTTTGTTAAATTTTTGAATAGGTAGGTAGTATTAGGGCTAATGTGTAAAAGGGTAGTGTATTGCAAGAGTTTAGACGCAAACACAAAGGGTAAACGCGAATGTCAATAAAATAAAATTATGACATATAGGATACATATCTGAAATAGTAAAATACGTAGAGCATGTAGACTAATATTTAGTCTAAAGTCGGGTTCGCATTTAATATAAGTTTACGACGTATGCGGCAAGACATGAAGGTATACCACAAAAGTAAAAAATAAAAATACAATTACATAAAATACTTATGTAAAATGATAAAAATGTATTAAGCATGACAACTATATTTAGTCTAGAGGCAGATTAATATTAAATGTACATTTTACGATGTACGCGGAATGACCTATCCGGTTTCCCGTAAAAATCAATTTATGCGAAATTAAAATAAATAGTAAAAATACAAGATCAAATAATGACCCAAAAAATACGAATTACTATAAATTAATTCAAGAATATGACACACAACCTTCGAATTTTACTAGCGAACAACACAATGAGGTCGATCCTAATAAGGTCGAGCCTCATAGTGTAAAAGTTCCTAGTGGTAGATCCGAAAGGATATCTAAAGCACTTGATAGATATGGTTTTTATGTAGATGCTGAGGAGCATAAATTAGGGGATATTGATGACCCTCCTAATTATAAAGCTGTATTGTTAGATCCTGAATCTGATAAATGGCTTGATGCTATGAATGCAAAAATGCAATTTATGAAAGATAACCAAGTCTAGTGTTTGGTTGATCTTCCTCCTAATGGTTGAACTGTTGGGAGTAAATGGATTTTCAAGAAAAAGGCTGACATGGATGGCAATGTACATACCTTTAAAGCTCATCTTGTAGCAAAAGGTTATACCTAAACCTATGGTGTAGATTATAGGGAAACCTTCTCTCCTGTTAAAGACATCAGAGATATAAGGATTATCTTAGCTATAATCGCGTTCTATGACTATGAGATTTGGCAAATGGATGTCAAAATAGCCTTTTTGAATGGTCACCCAAGCGAGGACATATATATGATGCAACCTGGGGGGTTTGTTGATCCAAAACATCCCAACAAAGTATGCAAACTGCAATGATATATTTATGGATTGAAGCAAGAGATTTGATGTGGAAATCAATAAGGTTGGTTTCACTTAAAATCCTAATAAACCATGTGTATATCTAAAATCTAGTAGGAGTAATGTTGCATTCCTAGTCATATGTCGATGACATATTAATCATGGGAAATAATGTTACAGTGCTGCAAGATGTTAAGTCTTGGCTTTGTAAGTGTTTTTATATGAAAGACTTACGAGAAGCAACATACATCCTTGGAATCAAGATCACTCGTGATAGATCTAAGCGGTTAATTGCTCTTAGTTAAAGTGCTTATTTTGATAAAATCTTAAAGAAATTTAAGATGGAAAACTCCAAGCGTTGTAGTGTCTCAATGCAGAAGAAGCTTAATTTGAGCAAAGCTCAAGGTACAAAAACACCTAGTGAGGTGAATCGTATGTAAATAGTTTCGTATGCTTTGGCTATATGATCTATTGTGTATGCGGTAAGATACACTAGACCTGATATTGCCTTTGCATAAATTTTGTGTAGTCATTTTTAGAAAAATCCTAGTGAAGCTTACTGGACTGCTGTTAAAACTATTCTTAAGTATTTGAGGAATACTAAAGATATGGTTCTTGTTTATGGGGGGATTCCTGAAACCAATATGAAGGTTACTTGTTATATCGATGCTAGTTTTCAGACCGATAAAGACGATACCAAATCCCAATCAGGATATGTTTTCATGCACTATTTTTATGTCTTCTATAGAAGTAGGGTACATTGTTGTTGCTGAAGCTTCAACGAAAGTTGTCTGGATGAGGAAATTTTATGATGGACTTGGAAATGTCATGCCAACCAATAAAAGACCTATGGAGATGCTATGCGAAAACATGCCCGCAATAGCAATCGCCAATGATCCCAGAATTATAAAGGGAGCCAGACATTATCAAAGGAAATATCACTATATTCGTGAAGTATTTCAAGATGGTGAAATTGTCCTTAAGAAAGTTCACACAGATAACAACGTAGCTAATCCATTTACTAAGCCAATTCCATATACCAAGCATTTTGAACATGATATGGCGATTGGAGTTCGTCCTGCTAGTAGTCTCATGTAGATCTGTGATGTATTAGTTAGTATTTAGATACAGGGATGTTAAACGATTGTTATTTTTTCAATGAATTAATATACGTGGTATTAATGTTTTCATTTTATAATAATTGTGTCTTATATTTGCATGTTTAAATCCATGAATGACTTCTTGCATTCTAAATTATATCTATTGTTAGTTAACAATATGGGAATATTGTTAAGATAAGACAAATGTGTGCGATTGGCCTTATTCTGTTGAATAGATAAAGATGTGTTTGCCAAACTCACATGTTATTCAATGTGGTTGAATATTTGATACCCCACCTTGTGTAAATCACTTTATGGATCGGTGTCATTAAGTGATTTACACATATGGTAGAGTTTATGCTCGTCCTTAGACTTGAGATGCAAGCAGGTTTTGCTTGTGTGGATTGCATTTTATTAATTCTAGTTAACCGCTATCCTTAAAAAGGTGGTTATAAAGGCTACTCTCATAAATGTTATGAAGCATATGAAAAACACTTATAGTTAAAATAGAATTTGTTCCTCTACATGTTTGGGAGTTAGATACTTACTGGGCCTCTCGTTGGGTTGATCAATGTTTGCATGGCCGTGCTCAAAATGTAGTTAAGATGTTTTTTAACATTTGGTAATCCAGATCAATACAGAAACAAGAAATAGAACTGTTAAATTAAGAAATGACTTTGATCCATATCTATATTTAACACCGCATTTGAAATAAAAGGATGAATTAACTTGAACCATAAGGCTGAGATGTTTAAATAAAACTATACTTAGGTATTTCTGGGAGCATTGATGATGTTGCTAGATTATTCGTAAATGTTAGTATGTTATATTCTATGATAATGACATTTGCAGGTGGGAGCTGTTGAGAAGTGCTCATGTCATACGGATATTTTTACGGCTAGGAATACGTGAGCCTACAGGGGTCATACACATATACACATAGATATTAATTAATTAGTATATATAATAATATAAGTGTATATTTATTATATGTGTTAATATTCTAACGATGATACCTAACGGTCATTAATTATTTATGTGACGAATAATTAACTGTTAAGCTCCTTAATTAATATGTAAATGTAAACATATAATTAAATAGTCAAAACGTCAAAACTCGAGGGGTGTTTGGTGCTATATGAGGCTGGGCTAAGGGGGAGAGAAGGGAGGGACCAAAAGTGTTAAGATTGGGTAGCTTTTTCCCAAAGCTAAGTTAATCCTAATCTTCCACTATAAATAGAGGGTCCCTAAACCTCATTCATTCATCCCATTCAATTCTTTCTTCTCTCTTTGGCTAATCCAAGGAATCCCCATGAAAGGGAATCCGAGTTTTAGTATTCTAGTATATCGGGTACGCGGTATTCGATAATCGTTAGTTTGGGAACTAGCATTCGTGTAATATCAGGTGACGTGTGGTGTGGATACACGTAGAGGTTACTTACTTTAGTAACTCGGTTTTGGTTTCGCATGGTTTAATACACGTGCGTATTTTGAAGCTTCGTTGTTTGATAGCTTATTTGCTAAAAGGTATGCGTGTCCTTTTATTTATTTATGTTAATTATATACGCTATATGTGTTTATTTTCCGCTGTGTAGCTTGTATATTATTATGTGTAATAATAGGTTATTAGATAACTAATTACAACACAACATGCATTCGGGACCAAGATTAGTTGTAGCAAAAGCGATAAGATCAGGGTACTACTGGCCGACAATGTACAAAGATGCAAGGAGCATAAAACATAATTGCCAAGACTACAAAATACACCACCCAGTACCTAAAAATGCTCAGTAAAATTTCACTCCGATCTTCTCACCATGTCCCTTTTACAAATGGGGCATTGACATATCAGGTCCATTCCCGGAAGCTTAAGGTAAGGTGAAGTTCCTCATTGTGGCCATTGATTGTTTCACAAAAATGGCTAGAGGCAAAACAAGTGGCAACAATCACCGGTAACCAAGTGAAGAAGTTTGTTTGGGACAACATTGTTTTTGATTTAGTTTACCGTGAGAGAT